>BHDV01012540.1:16246-75976 GCA_005406045.1 Adoxophyes honmai
CTTTTACATCTCTGGTTGATCTTTCGGTCTTGGCTTCAGCTTTAGTGACAAGTAATCAGTCCTTATTTACTTGGTCCAAGGTTTACGTACGTCCACTTTTTGACTCTTCACCTTTTTTGACGATATACAGACTCTTTCTCTATTATAGTCAAAGTGTAGCGCCCTAGCCCCACCTATCGTCGAATAGTAGAACTCCTTCTACAAACTTCATCTCATTTCAATTATAAATTGTCAAAATGGAATTCTACATGGCGCCAACGAAGTTTCGTTCGATTGCGTAATTACAATTTCCAACTTTCTATGCGTGGACTTCGGTCCCTAGGCATAGCTTCTGCCTAGAGAGAGAGAGAGAGAGAGAGAGATATCTTTCTATTAGAGTCTATCTATGCAAGAGTTTTAAAAACAAGGTCCATACGCTCTTGCGTCAATAAAGTTGTGAAACTTATTTCTGAGTAGTTCGCATCGATTTCTTTATTTTTTATCACACGATCAGCTATGCGTCGGATAATGGACCACCACAGTAATGACTAAACTATACCTACATTGGTGTTTATGTAGCTCGTACATGGAATCGGAGAAATAAAAGAAGGTTTAATAAAGTAATATACTAGTATATTTTCGAGAGCAAAATCGATTCTATCTTTTTCAGGTCACTTCATTTTTATTAAAATTAAGTATAGGTTTATATAAACATAAAATTAATTTAGAAGTGCGTAGGTAGTCAGAAAACAATAAGAAACTAAATAGGTGAGAAAATAAAGGATAATTTGGTACATTTTAGGGTTTGAACAAAATTTCACCTTACGGACATTTTGTGACTCGTAAATATTTAGGGCTACAACATTTTCAGATTTGGAATAAAAACTGTCTAGATAAACACTACAGGCATCAAAAAAACCATCATATCTAAAACCAACAGTGCAGTACATACAAACAAATTCAACATAAATCCAATAAATAATTCTAAAAAACAATTGAATTAAAAATATTATTCACGGAAAAGCTATTTCAGATACGCTTGCGATGAAATCGGACGGACGCACGTACGGGCCACTGAATACAATGGATATAAACAAAAATATCAACTGCACTTATACAAAATGTACTAGGTACGCTAATTATTATGTTGTAATAGACTGGAGATTCGACAAATCATGAAATCACCACGACCATTTAGGGGTAAACGACCCAAAGTTCCACTTGTCTGGAAGACCTTCGTGTGCGCTGTTCTTAAACTCGCTCTTGGACCACTGGAAGGGTTTGACGACGTCTCTGTTGAGTTCATCCAGGGTTTCTTGTGCCTCTTCCTCCTGTTGCCTTTTGACGAGGTCGCGGATTTCTGGGCCGTTGATGGTTGGCTCGTCGTCGAACTGGTCGGTGTAAACGGTGGCCACTGTCCCTTTGTTCAGCGGAATGGCGGTAGCGTTGGTGTTAGTGCAGTTGGAGTACGGCGGGCTGGATATGGCAACGAACTCTAGTGGTTGTTGGGTTGATGTTCCTGGAAAGATAAATAGTTTTCAATGTAATTTTACAATAAAATTGTAGGGTAAGGTGGGGCACAGTGTTACGCGGGGTATACACTGTTACAATGCAGATATCTCCGTCTCTGTTTATAATTTCGATTGCGTTGTGATACAGTTTTGACATGCGCATAAACCGCCATTACTAAACAGTTGTCATTCTCGAAGAGTTTACCGACTTGAACAATTAACAACAAAAAAAAGAATTTGCGTGTTATTACGTAGAAAAATTGAACTGTAAGTTTTCCATTTGTTTCCTGATTTTATGTATTCAGATATAAGATTGTTATTTTAGTGTATTTACAGTTTATTCGGGTATAATTACGAATAAAAAGATTTGATACAAACGTAACCCAAAATACACATTCAACTTCTTTTTTTTGTTTGCCTGACATAGGGCACAGTGTTACGGGGCACTGTGTTACATACACTGTCCTACTGACAGATATTGAGGACAATGAGTATGATGTCAGTTATTTACGTAAAAGTGGAAAGGTGGACAATGCTTTCCACGGGCGTAGCCAGGATTTAGTTTCGGGGGGGGGTTTGACGAAAAAAAAATCAGCCAAGTGCGAGTCGGACACAAAAAATCACGACTGTTGTATGGGAGCCTGAACTTTTCGGGGGGGGTTTGAACCCCCAAAACCCCCCCCCTGGCTACGCCCATGATGCTTTCTATTTCCCTCTTGAACCAGATATGGCGACAGTACCAATAAGGGATATTGAAATTGTTCTTCCACTTTTAAAAACTTCAACAAAAAATACTAAACGTCAAGCAGATTTATATAAATTTCAAAAAAATATTTCAATTAAATTAATATCTGTTAAAAACTTTAAAATTACTTAACTACTATTACTTTATTGTCTTTATTTCTAATATTTTATGGTTGTAACATTGTGCCCCTTGGCCCGTAACAGAGTACCCCAGACTCTGGGGCACATTGTTACAATCGACTGATCTCGCTAAATGCCATTTAAAGTAACCAGTTCCTAATATTTGTTAATTCTAATAAGTTTAAACTAAGAACAGATTATTAAAGTGTATTTTAATACCAAATACAAGTTGATTTGTTAAATGTTTTCGTCACTATACTGCATTTAATTTTTTTTGCAACACTGTGCCCCACCTTACCCTACCAAAAATGTTAAATGCCCTGTTGGGGCGTAACAAATTTACTAGACTTTAAGATTACTTGGAGGTTACCACGTTATGTGATATAGATAAATATGAAATTACTTAATCCAAAATCAAGTAGAAGTTGCGTTGGAGAGCAGAATTGTTGCGAAAATTTCTTACCGGCTACAACTTTAGTGTCGATGACCCCGTAAGCCTCTTTATACTGAGTAGCGATGTCGCCCCGTACTCCCAGAACGGACCAATAGCCGATGTCATTGAGAATGCAGTCCACCTTCCCGTTACATTCTACTGTCTCGTTGCTAGCTCTGTTTATTGCCGTCACGTTGTTCTGTCTCATCAAGTCTATGATGCTCTCCAGAGATGTTGCATTCTTGAAACCACGCTTGAACATTATTGCCCGGGGTGACTGAGACTCGGAGAAAATATCACCGTATAGCTCTTCCATTCTGTTGATTTCGATGTGTTCAGCAATGTCCTGGAAATAGATTTGCTTGATCAAGCAACGGCTAGAAACAGAAATATTGAAAGAGTCTGAAACACGGTTGCTGGTTTTAGCAGGATTGAAACACACGCATAAATCTAAGAAATAGTAGAATGTTTTACCTTAAAGAAGGGTAATCCGTACGTAGCCCAGTAGCCCTGCTCGAGCAATGCATCGGTCAGGTCAGCGGAGTGGGTGCGGCCTGGCACTTGCTCTATCAGGCGCACCAGGCCTTTATTGTGACCAGCACTGGTGCGGTGTACTACTATGTGCCTAACGTCCCTGTAAAAGAAGATTGATGTTGAATTGAAGATATTTTCTTGATTCATTTGGATAAGAGTAGTGTGATTTTGTTATTTAGTTTACCATGATATTTATTTGGCTACCATTTGTATATCAGCAATTGATTTGTGCCGAAGCTTACTTCATGAGTAGTATTCGTAAAAAATCAGATATCGCTTCCGGCAGATATTTCGAAACTACCTATTTCAGGTTTATTAAATTAGTCTGATGGCATCGCGTTTTTTTACACGGTCGCCTTAAGAAAAAAGTCCGGACTCTGTTTTCAAGTGTTATAAATGTGAGAATGTATGAAGTCATAAAACAGTATGGTATCAATAGTTGTATATTTGATACTCACTTGCTCAAAATGCTTTCCGGGACATACTCTTTCTTCTCAGCCTTGGACATATCAGCAGTCTTGTTCAAGTGGGCAAGCCTGGTGAAGTCGACTACCAGCCACTGTTTGCAAGCGGTGCCGGAGTTGCTGGCGGCGAGGAGGTGTGCCCACGAGCTCGCGTCGGCTGCGAGGTGGTTGGCCGTGGTGATGCGAGGACCTGCTGGGACCTGAAAAGATTTAAGTAGTTAGATTAGCAGAAGTAGGTAAGATGGTAAAAATAAAAACTTAAAAGGTAAACAAGAGACTAGCTTGGCAATGACAGCACCATTTCTCAACAATTTTTTGGAATGAAATGTGAAGGGTGGTAAATGTTTTAAGTACTTACTTATAAGCACTATTATATTAAAGTTATTAAACTAACATCATTATTCACATTAAATTATCATTCAATTATCGTTGTATTTAGGTAATTTATGAATTTTACTTAACTGTTGGACATTTCTGTGAGAGATTGGAAATATGTTTTTAAGTCTAAAGACAGATATCTAATCTCTTAATATACTCCACAGTAACTTATTTTTAAATAGTAGGTAAGAATACTCAATCAAAAACTTACTTGCTCGGTGATATTGACGACCTTCCACAAATGGTTGTTGTAGTTGTTGAGGGTAGTTCCCGTGACGGCCATGTTGTGTCCTGCGCCCTTCACCATGTAGAACTCGTCCTGGCTGGTTATGGAGCCCGGGTACCCGGAGAAGTCGACTGATGTTCCTGGCACCAGGGTGGGGCTCTTTGCTGTGAGGTGATAGTTCAGCTTGTACCGCTTTAGGATCCTGGTCATCGATGAGTAGCTGGAAATCAAAGCATATTTAGATTAGGTACGTACTCTTAAAATGTACCTCGTAAACAAAATAATTGATATCTCTACCGTAATAATGGAATTAGGTACCTACGTTTCTAAATACTAGTATTGGATATTACTCGTAACTAAATCGAAGAGTTAATTAAAATAGAACAGCATAGAACTATATTTAAAATCGGTTATTACGTACCTTCCAGCACCATTTTGCGCAACGTACAGCTTTTTAGCAGTGCTGCCATCTTCCGATGTTTCGTTAACTATTCTTAAAAGTGCACTCGACAAGCCAGAGACGGTATTCAGCGCTGGATCATCCAAGGAAATGTTCATCTTGCGTTGAATTTCCGCGGCTTCAGCTACCGCGTTCAACCAATACAGGTCGGAGATGTCAGTTTCATATTCCTTCATGCTACGCTCGACTCCGTGCTTCCAACCAGTGTAGATTCCACTTATTTGCGTATAATGCAATGATATCTGGAAATAAGGAACGGTATTTTTAAAAGCTATCAAACAAGAAGAAGATCACACCGTTGCGTTATTTGTGAAATCCTTCTTCGACTTTGAAGCAGAATGTAGCTTTTAGTCCCAGTATCCTTTGGAACTAAAACAAATGCTTGTATCGCAAAAACTACTTTTCAATGGCCTATGTGTAACAAATTGCCAAAAAACTATTCCAATATTTACAACTAACTCACACAATTTTTAATACTTACGAATTTAGTAACGTGCATAATAAATACTGTTTCTATGGCAAATGAATGGATTTAATTTAATTTGTATGAAATAGCTTTGCGGTATTTTCTGCATAATGTTATTATTTAGGACTATATATAAATTCACTACTATACCTGCCAACACAAAACCTTAAAAGAAAATGCTAGAATTGGCCACGAAATGTGAAATTATATGTAGGTATAGTGATGGTTTTGACTCTGGCTCTGCCTACCCCCGTTTGGGAATGCAGGCGTGATGATGTATGTATGTATGTAACTTCATATGATGTCGTAACTTACATGGTGCCAAAATGGTTCAACTGCGCCCCGCTCCGCACCCTTCGTCTTCCAGATATTAACGGACCTATCCAAAGCATCTCGAAGCTTGTCACATTGTTTCTCCAGGGGCGTATCTTCACACTTCGCCCTGATCGTGTTCTCGAGATGCGTGTGGATCAGATACCAGGTCAATGCTCCTTCCACTATCCCTGCAGCATAAGCCTGGATCTCGTCTGGGTAAGCCTCATCCGTCTCTACTTCTAAAAGCGACCACCTGAAAGTAAAAAGTACGTAAACACGAGTCGTAATCCACAACTTTGTGAAATTAACATTTGCTATAAATCTTTCGGCAAACGGATGTTATACAGCAACATCCGACTAACCGTATTTACATATGAGAATTTATGCACAAGTTTCAGAATAAATATCAATTAAATATCTAGTTAAAAATTTCCAGAACAAACAAAGCTATGAGCTAACGACGTGGTTACATACAGGCGTCACCAATGTAAACAAAGTGACGTGCGCGCAACATTTGAGTGTAGTTTATCAATGAGCGGTAATCAGCGATAGTTAACGCTGCACAGCTCGTGGGTGTGCTGGTACTGACCCAGTGGTGTCTATGTCCATTCGGAAATGAGCTCGAGCTACTCCTTTTGGTATGTCAGTGAGTTCGTTGCTCTGACCCCAATACTCAATGCGATATCCAGTCTTGTTTGAGTAAAACACTGTGGCAGCATAATTACCATCCTCCTGAATTCTGAAATGGAAAATAACTGAATTAGCCGATGCTTTTACATCAAAACATCTATTTGAAAGCTCTCAACATTATATCGGAGTGCAATATCAAGGCAAACACAACCCCAGCACTTGAAACTATGCCAATGACGTAGTTTCCAGTAAATCTTTAAACACTCCGACCTCCATCACGGTCATAAATTTGATAAGAATTTGAAGTAAGCATCCTATAAATAAAAATTACTTTGTTCGTATAAAAATAGAAAAAAGATTACCTTTCCATTTGTCCGACAAAGAGAGCTAATATTGCCAGGACTCCGAGAATTCCCAGGATATAGGAGCTGATTTTCGTCTGCAGCCAGGAGGCTCCGACGACTTTCAGGATCTTGCTCATGTTGCTATTTAGTACAGCAATGAATAAAGAAATACTATAAGATATAGAAGATGTTCAGGTTTTTAATAACAATGAAGTGACAGCGCGCGTATGTAATTAGCTCCAATGGGGGAGAGACCATCGGATATCCGACGGCGAGTCGTGGTGCTCACGGTGCGACGGGCAATGCTGCGACTTCCCTGCTCGAATACATTGGATTCCCCTTTTTCGCGCTTAATTGTTCTGGTGTACTTCGCACCGAATTCTTTATAGTTAGTGACTTTTACCCTGAAACAAACAGCATTCTAGAATTATCTGCCTCAGCATGCGACGCTGCCGGTGGCGTCAATATTTACACACAACAAAACTGAAACATTTAACTTTTATTTTTTCATTTGATTGATAGTAATAAATGAATGAAATAAGTTACATTCCACCGCCATTAATTACCTCCGCTATAAACCATTAATAGGTACACAAATAACAATAATGATGTAACTTAATGCAGTGCCTACGTGATAATTTCCTAATTAACTGTATGGTCCGAAACACAAGGATTACAATTAGAGGTAGTAATTATTAACAGCTTTTTGTTTTTATCACAGCACTTTTTATAGTAATTGGTAGTTATATTTGGTAAAGAGATGTTCAGATCGGACGTTCCCACCTGCCGCACTGAGAACACTGGCGACCAGTAGACCAGCTTTATCACAATATCAATAAGATAGGTAGAGTAATGATCGCGCTCTCGCGTTATCTATTAAATGTAAGAAGCTAATGCAGGAATCAGGTAATAAACAAGGCGTACTTATTGTTCACACCGATAACATTAACTTGACATTTGTTGTGTTTTGAGCGCTGTTGCTGGGGTTTGAGATTGTCCAGCCATCGATTCGGATTTGCTTTGTGTGGGTAAAATATTTTGATCAGACCGTAACCTGTCCAGGTTAGGTGTTAGGTACTACTGAGCGTTGAATTTCGTATCCTTCTTATAAATCACCAAGTATGTTACATTTTAGTACTCCACCTTTGACAGTGAAAAGAACACAATGTAAAAAGAACACTCCACTTTTTCATATTACCTTAACAGTTGTAGAAAACTACGGCAGCTGTATAAGTGGTCGTAGGGTATCTTGATATCTATAATGCTCGTACGTGGATATAGATAGATAATGCTTTTTGCACAAAGTTTTCTCTTAACTTGCAGAAAATCGTGTTTTAACAGTTTCACAATTAAAAGTTAATGGTACCTGGCAAACTCTCACTTGAAACAACAATATGAACTTCAACACTTCCCCTTGAAACACGTATTGTACCGAGATGAAGTCGGTTCTTGAATGAAAGCGGCTCGAGCCCTGTCTAGGCTAGAAGCGCACAGAGGACAAAACGGCAACAGTAGACCGCGAAGTACTAGACAACGCTCTACGTATGCATTACGCCGTCTTTCGTGTGGTGTTTGGTCTTTTGCCAAATCTTAGAAGGTGGGGTGAAATACTATATCTGGATGTTAAAATAAGAGCAGTTACGTAGACATGTAGGTAGCGGTATGTATGACGTCGGGCTATTGTCTTGTTTAAAATACTGTAGGTGTAGTACCTAGTTAAAATGTTAAGGAAATTTCAAAAGAAAGAGCGTTTTCGATGAATAGCATAAACATAAAGTTATATGTATACTCAAGCTCACGTAATAATTTGAACATAACTGTATTTAATTTTTTTAATGGATTAATAGTAAGTTACTTTAAGACTTCAATAAAAGGCGCCAATTTTAGAGTTATATTACTGTGTTACTCATTTCTTTCACTTTTTGCAATCTCAGCAACATGGCAACAGGTTACAGGCGATGAAATAGCGCACGTGCCAAGTTGCCACTACTCTCGCGGCCTATCGCGCCTTCTGTCACGCTGTATGCACTGTGTAAGTGTGTAGCATAGTGCAACAATGCATCGAACGCCTGAAATCATAAACCTAGTAGGTACCTATACACGTGCACTGACTTAGACAATCGCCTAATAATAACCATTATGTTATAGGTATCAAGCGTGCAGAGTGTGCGTTTTCGCGGTTATATTTATACATACATACATGGCGCCTGTGTTCTTAATAAGGATAGGCAGAGCACACTAAAGGCTACATAGACAAACCAATAACTACTTCGGTATTTGACGTTATTTTTTATTTTTATGAATTCAAGCAGGCAGGTATAATAGTGACGGGATGCTAACTTGTCGACTAAAATATACCCTTACTTAATCGCCTAGTCGCCTTCAATCATAAGTCATAAGAGAAGTTTTATTTAATAGCAATATTGTAAATCAGAAGAGAAGTATGTCAGAATAGAAGCGAATGGCGCTCTGTTGTCTCTGCCTACCCCGCAGGGAATAAGGCGTGACGGTTATGTATGTTATGTAGGTATGTTGTAAATCAGTTAGTGTGCGTGAAAAGTGATCGGAATATTACTTATCGATAATTTAAAAAGCGTGAAAGTAATTTAATTTAACGGCAATTTTATTCACATTTCGAAAGACTTCAGCAATTTGTTTTTGTTTTATATTGGATTAATAGGTTGACTAGTTTGACTACACTCGAGTGGTACACGTACAATATTTCATTTTACATTTTAAATGGTACTTAGCGACATAGTGACCATGAATTATGCATGTTTTATACAGTATAAATCTTTTTCTTGAATCAGTCTAATGATTAAAAAATAGCGCATCAAAATCCGTCGCGTAGTTTTAAAGATACATAGGGACAGACAGCAGGAAGCGACCTTGCTTCTAAACGACTTCAAAAAAAGAAGGAGGCTCTATGTTCGGTTGTATGTTTTGTATGTGGTAATGATAGAATACCTATTGGTAAGTTAACATCTATACATAATACGTATAGTTAATACGTGTAATAATTTTTGAACTTTGGTAATAAAATAACCAGCGAAACGTGAGTTGGCATTCTCTCATGCACAATTCAAGCGGAAGCTTAGCGACATTCTACGATAAGTTTACTTAGTAACAACAAACAACTAAAACTTCTAAACACTGGTTTAAGTAATTAACCTGCTTATCGAATTTTAAGAAAAAGGCTTACGTATAAATAATCTTTGGAATTAGATAAAATTTATGTAAAAGATAAAATAGTAACGTGTTAATGCCATTAGATCTTACGCTAACAAAAATAATGACGTGTGTTCTTCTTACGTAAGAACAACTTGGCACAAATAATTATATTATTGGCATCTTTCTTTTAGTTATGCTGGGTGCTCGTTTATTTCCATCTAACTACCAACTATCAATCAATCTTACTTCCTTAGTGCCTCGGAGTAATGTATGAAGGATGACACAGCGGTACCGATAACAAACTTTGAGTACCTACAAATGTCATGAAAATGTTAAGTTATGTAATAATTACTGCTACGTATACTATATAAAGAAAGTTATATACAAGTTTTGACATACGTTAATTAGTAATATTCTCTCATAGTTGAAATTTAAGTTTTATAGACCTTTTCCAATTAAAAGAATAGTGTAACGTAGAATTTGCTTATAACGTAATAAAATTTATATCTCTTGGATAAGAAAATTATTGAAGTATCAACTACCAGAAAACGTAGGACGAAAATTGTAAAAAGTCGTTAACGTTAAGAAAATTATTATTTTCAGAAGATAACTATTAGGTAACTTATCAGTAGTCGTGAAACATTAAGTTCAACCCTTGCAACGGAAAATTTTTAGTCTGGAAATCCCACTTCGAAAATTAAAATTGCCTGCTAACTATCCATCGCAGTTTCGTTAAAAAAATACTGAAACACGTGTAAAATTTTTCGGCTTCAATGTTGACACATAACGTTATACCTAGCTAAGTCTATGTAAATAAGTCTCTACTGTAGTCAAGGTTATACTTGGCACGTGATTTCAACGCACTCTACTATACAACCTAATTCTACTTTATTAGAAAAAAAAACTATTAAAAAGACAATTTAGTCTTAGTCATACAGTACGTCACACTTTACTCGCGAGTACTTTTTTTAAAAAGCGGGTATGAGTGAGTTATACCAAAACTAAATTATGTTCTCGTTTGGTTAAATCAACTCTTATACAAAAACTAGCAGTGGTACTTGTACTATTATCTATTCTGTGGCAGTGGATGACATGCTAGGTCAAACTAAGTGCATTCGCACGCAAGCAAGAAAATAACTTGAGGTGAAAGAACCGAGGGCTGCTAGCGCCATGGCAACACAACTCCCATTTCAATCAATTCTTATTACCTTATGAGGTAATATTGTCCTACTCACTTTACAATACTCCGTTATATAAACAAAAGACTGTTACTACCATATTAAACCCGCGTTGTAGAGCTAAGTTCAGGTTTCGTAGGTCGCTCGCACTTACTCGAGCTCCGTGAGAAGACGTAATGGGATGCTCATGGTCAAGGAAATTATCTCAAATGTAGAATTTCACTCAGCAACGGCAATTAAATAGCAGAGCAAAGCAAATTGCGATCTATAGATAAACATTTAGTACAAGAATACCTACTAGTAAGCATCTAGAGCAGTATATACGAGTACGAGAGTTGGTCTGAAGATCACACTTACCTAATTCAGGATAGTTTAAAGAAACACTGTGTATTCTTGGATTTTTTCGTAAAAGATCAGATACAAAATTGTAAATGGACGTCCGTCCAGAACGTAAATATATCAGAAGTAAATCAATAATGTTCCGAGTTGGAATACGCATTTAGTTTTATGATGATGCTCGCGTGTGGTTCAACATATTTTTGCGGAACATACATCAACATCGTGAGCGTATCATTGACATCCGACCGCAAGTTCATAGTCAGAAATAAAATCTATAAAATCAGGCACATACAAAAATATCCTGGAGATCGCGATATTATCTAACTTTCCTGTGAAGAAAATCAAGGTTAGCTATCAAGACTGGTATTGTCCTGAAGTCATAATTATTAGAAAAGTCGAGTGTGGTCTTTTTTACAAGTTGTTTTTTGTTTATGTACTATAAATTTATACAATTCCGGAAATTTAACACTGTATGGTTATAAAAAAATAAAGTTTTCGGACAATACTTACCCAAATTACATAATTGGTTAAATGAAAAAAAAAACTGTGATTATGTTTGAGAGAGTTCTATTCTTATAATATGGCGCTGTTAGTGTAGGTTTATCTAATTTAAGAGATCCAATTTAAATTAATAACCTATCATATATCTAACCTATTAATTTAATCGCCTTTTACAACATCCACGGAAGAATTGGAGAGGTGTTATTCTAAACCCGACACTACAAGTGTTATGGTATATTATAGGCGACAGACTAGCAACCTGTCACTATAGTACCTCTAATAAAACCTAAAAATTGAAATAAGTAGTCTTGGTTATTATATCTACTAGGAATGCAGGCGTGACGACACGTGTGTATTTAAATTAATAATACATCTTCAGAAGGACATTGATCCCGTTTTTATATTTTATATTCACCGTTCTCATTATGATACAGTCCCTCTACCAACCCTGTCTGTATCGGAATTCCGAACCCCGTCGCAGGTAGCCGCATACCGACATTCCTGCCCTCCTGGTTACAATACAGGGCGGTCACAAAGGCATAATACGGGTATTTTTTCCTAAATTATATTGAATATTTTTAACTATTGCTTTGATATATTTTTTTATAAATTACAGTATTCAATATTTCTGATTCCATTACGCAATAAGAATTTTGCAACACAAGGTCAAATTTAAAAAACTATAATTGTTCAGTAACATTTTGAGAATGTAGGTCTGGAGGAATATTTTGCTAGTCAGGTAGATATGTCTTACTGTATTTTATTGTGTTAATTGTAGCCTCTTTTTTATCGGTTCTCTGCCTCTCAAAGGTTAGCTGTAATAGATCCCTTAAGGGATAAGTTCGCCTTTGTATTTCACCATTTCTTACCTATGTAATTATTATTTTTTGTATTTCGTATTCTTTTTTCCTACTTTCTTATTAACTTACCTACTGTTCCTAAAACATTCAATTGGTTAGAGAATATTTTGGATGAAATATTTCAAATGTCTAAATAAATTTATTATTAACTGTAAATAAAAGTTTCCAAACAACTGGATTTCATTAATTGTAATTTACGATAAGCGTCCTCAGACAATTTTCAATTCCAGCTAGTTAGGGCTCTATTAATAACGAATGCCTAGAAAAGCAAACTAACTACCTCATTCGATTAACTGGGTAGTTAAATAACTAATATAAGACTATTATGGTTAAAATAAAAATGACCGAGTCGTAGGATAGGATATTGTTCTCTCTTATACCCTGAGGGTCGCTGGACCCTTCATTGGACACAAGAGACCGGATATACCTGTCTGGCTTGCTTTAGAACTTTATTTTAGAAGCACAAGCTTTTTTAAAACTAAAGTTTTTTTTTTAATATGTGTCTGGTTCTGGTCACTAAGACAGCATTAAGTTTATGAATAAAGACGCCAGGAGACTTTTTTTGGAAGCAAATGTATTTGAAATTTGAATTGTAGGTAATTTACTACTGGCCATGAGTAAGCATGTAAAGATGAAATTGGAAACTTTGATTAGTTGCATTGTAAGGTGATAATAGACACGTGACTACGTAATATAGACTTGCGTATGCTTTTGATAGGATTACAATGTATTTAGAAATATATTCAAAATTCAACGTTCGTGGCCCAAATAAGCTTCGCACAGCAACACGCGGGAGACGAAACGCTTGTGGGATAGATTACCTGTCATTTTCTGACGTCTCTAGTTAGACAGTGACAGGTATCTCGCGTATTACTGTAATGCTGGTCTAGTCAATTGCAAATGAATCTGCATTGAATTTATGACCTTATCAATGTAAATGTGTGACCTTTTTTTATTAGATAAGAGCTGCAATATTATTGTAGCTTCAGTTATTAACTGAAGAAAAATAAAACATGTGGACGCGTAATGTCCGTATTAATTTTTAGTCAAAACAATTAGCAAGCAAGGAGTCTATGGCATGCGGCGGGTTAACGCACGGTGCATGTGCAGTGTGAACGTTCTCTGAGGGTGCCAGGTCAACGACCGCGACTGCTTAAGGACTTACGAATGCTTTCATTCAAGAACTCAGTCAAGGAGTGTCGCTTGTTCTCAATGACGACCTTTGTACTTGTATTTTGTACCAAATTAGCTAACTACTGTTCTTATTTTTTTGAATATTGAAATATCATATTGGGCTTTCTAAGGCAATAATCGTATGCCTACAGGAGAGATCTCTTCTTAAGAGTCTTAGGTAAACTCTCTCATAAAATTCGTGACGAAAAAGCCCAATCTTATGTATTGGAACGGGCTAGTAAACTTTTGTCCTGTTCTCGGAATAGAGGCGAACTTATATTTGTGTATGACTCTTATATTTTTTAAGTCGTCCCGTAATACTTGTTGTTGATCTTGTCTCGCACTTGCTTAATGGCAACTCGTCAGTCACAACTCGCACTATGCAACATTTGAACTTGAACGCTCAGGCACGCTCTGGGATACTTGTCAAAAACAATAGAATCACGACTTCCGTGTGAATTAGGCTTTGTTAGAACATTCCCTTGAAATCTTCAATACCTTGTGCTATCAAAGTAAAATGTCACGCTTGTAAAAATTGTGTACCTATTTCTGTTGCCGCTTTAGCAAAAAATTATAAAAAAATGAATATTTAAAAAGGCAAATTAAAAATGCAACTGACGCGATTTTTTGCCCGTTTATGCACGAAATCAATATGCGAAATATTCAAAAAATACTAACTAAAATAGGCAAAACTTAACTAAGCGACAAAATTAGATAATTAACCAAAACTACAGTGTACTTACATAAGAATGATGATTTATTAGACTTTAAAAAATAATAATCATGCATTTCGCCATTGTCGTAATTTAAGTAACAGTGACATCAAAGTATAAATGTTTCGCTTATTATTACATCTAATAAATCAAACGACTAGACACAAGTGCCTCTACCACGATAGTTTTATCTGTATACGCCATAATTGAATCTCTAAGACTACCGTGGAGTACATACACTTGATTAACTTCTGTACGTTCTTATTTTGTGGAATAACGTTGTTGATAAATATCTAAGCTAGTATTACTGATATTGAAGAAATATAAAAAGTAGCGCTAACTGGTTAGGTACCATCGCGAACAGGGATTGTTAAGCCACTTACCTATGTTCGTAACTTGGTCGTGTAATACTAATCCAATAGCTGACATCTAGTCGGTCACATCGGTCATTGATTACACGTCTAAATTGCGAACAGTGGCAGGTGGCTCAACAATCCCGGTTCGTGACTGTACCTTTAATTTACTAGATTCCTGTCCTACATATTTTTAATATTATTAATACTATGCAAATAATGTGAAACGGAAGTGAGAAACGTCTTTATTGAAATGTCACTTATCATGGGGAACCTTCATAACGCGAACGTGCTAGCGATCCTAAAAACTTGCTAATCATTATTATATCGTTTTGAAGTCGGAGAAACCCGTTTATTTAAGTTATGCGTAAAAAACTCACGGTGCTAACTACATTACAGGTGGGGAAATCTAGCCGATCACAGAAAACGACCTTCTTGACTAAGTATTTCTTGCTACGTCATACTTACGTCATTGTTTAATTTTGGTAATTTTATAGTTAAGAAGCTCTGAAACATTGGTAAAATACTGTTATTCTAAGTCATTTTCAGAAAAAAATATAAGCCTGTCAAATTCTAGATTATTCCTACTCAGAACCACGAGCTCTATAGATTTAAGCACTAAAAGAAGTCTACCAGTTTTAACTGTCAGTTTGAGACGCAATTAGCTGTTTTTATCTGCTTGAATACTATTTTTTTAAACTTCGCAGTATCCCCAATAACGAGAAATGAGTGCGTCATCATAAGGAATATGTGTTATCAATTAGGATCATCCTATTATTTAATATACTTACAGCGTCAGTGGCGTGACCACAGCACCAAACGTAGGCGTTCTCAACCCATCGGGATGGACCTTTGTGGGACGCGCGGAGACGGTAGACCTCTGATCTAGACCGCAGCTGATCTGTAACAACATTAGAATTCGTTAGTGGCAAATTAATAACTTGGTGTTTATAATTGTAGAGACATTTACCATATATTAGCTTAATATTTAACGGCGGTTGTTTAATAGCTACACATATCTCAAAAATAACCGGAATATATCTTTAACGCTAAATACGAACGAAAATTCTTGAAAATAATGAACGCAGTCATTCAAACACATAAAACCTGCGGTTATTGACTAGTGTGTCACTAAGATAAACGTTACTCATTCGTTCAAAGGATACAAAATAGAAGACTCTAACTGATTGATTCTCTTACCCTGTAAAGCGCAATGCAACAGTCGTCGTACCACTAACTCAGCAACAGATTAGCAGACAAAATGGTAGTAGTAATGTACGTTGTCACAGTAAACGTAATGAAGATTTACTTTGTAGAGCTAAAAATTTCACTCTTATGTTCACTGCAAATAAGTTCTATATTAGGGCAGAAATCGATTGGATTGATGGTACAAAACTCCGATCCTATGTCGAAAATTTTCAGAAAACACGTCGTGTGTAGCGGCATCCAGACTTTTATTAAAACTGATAATAATTCCTTCAGCAATTTTATCGCTTGCTAGGTGATTAGTAAATCGTAATTAGCTGTATTAATTCACAATTAATAGTAATTTAATAGCCACAGATTTGACTAACTGCCAAACCCATTTGTGAATACATGCGTATCATGTTTCTGTATACGTAGTATTAGTAACTTAACAATTAAATTTCTTTAATTGATTTTATGACAAAAGGCAGTAATTACTTAGCTACTTCCCCCAAAAAACCCGAGTGCCATTAACACTAAACGACCATTTGAAAATCGAATTTCAAAGATCTTGAATCCGTCACATCGCCACTAATCATTCAGTCCCCTTAGCACGACAGGGCGCGAGTAGAGATACGCGCGAGATAGACTGTACCTGTCACTGTCTAACTAGAAACGTCAGATAGTGACAGGTAGACTATCCCGCGCGCGACGCGACTAGAGCGTGTTGCCGTGCTAAGGCTTCAGTGGTATTGCGGTAGGTAATGAGTCCACCCGCAGGCCCCACTTAATCGCATAGCAACAGAATGTACTTTTAACACTGTAGAGATAGTAGATATACATATAGAGATATAGAGGCAGATAGTCTGGCGGCGGGCGGCGGTCACTCGACACTAATTGGGTGATTACCTGTCGTATAAACAAACAATAAGGCGGCGGGAGATAAGATGAACTATTAGCCGCGTGCGACTAGGTGGCCTGGACGCTTGGGTTAATTAGACCAAAGCCGCAACGGCTGAATCAGTTGGAAACAAAAGGGTAACGATTAAAAGGGTCTGGGCTCCGAATATGAATGAATATTTACTTAATTACAGTTTTATTCGCTCTAATTACGTGGTAGGTTAAAAACTGGAAGTTACTTAAATCATTCTTAAATCATTCAAAAAAGTAAAAAACAAACGACGCGAACATTTCCTGCTAAAACGTCATTATCATCATTTCAGCCGTAAGACGTCAACGGCTGATAATGGCCCTCCACTTTAGACTTCCACAAGCACCTGTTGGGAGCTACCTGCATCCAGCGTTTTCTGGAGACCTTTATCAAAACCAAAAAACTTAAATTTACGAAAAAGAATAGCTTTGTACGAAGTTTGAATGACAATTTTATCCCTATTTGTCCCGATTTAGCTCAAACAAAACGCACCGACCGAGTGCCTAATACTAAATATGCCCATCATAATTATTTAGGCACCTATATATGTGTTCTGCACTCGATCCTGCAAATATTACTGAAGCTATTGTTCCAGTAGCAAAAAGACAACGTACATCCGGAGTAAAATAAGTAACAAATAGTGCAAAAGTAGCTTATCAGCTCTGTTGTTTACAGAGCTAATTATGAAACGTATTATGACAGAATTAAAAACCAGCAATGGTTTTGTTAATTTTTGTGACTATGTTGAATCTCATAAAAATAGTGCTGCGCTAGTTTTAGGTCAACTTATAGTAGGTATGTATTACATAATAGCACTCGAAATATTTAACATTATTATCCGTGTTTTATAAGATGAGCACTCGAAATGTTCACACAATGTACTCTCGTAAATTAAAGTACGAAGTAGAGCTAAATGTAGAGTTATTCATAATCTTTACATAAAACAAAGTAAGGACACGACTTTTTTATATGTCGCTTTGTCCTTTGACATGGCAGGAAGCTGTCAACAGTTACATACATGACGTCACGAACGACAAAAAATAAATAATATTACAGGCAGTAGACCGTAATCACGGTATTTTTAATTATCTCTCGACGTTTTGGCCGCGATAAAGCGACCGTGGTCACGAGTTGTTGTTAAATGTGAATGAAAATCATGAAAGTTTAAAAGTTTAAAACAGTATACTTAGTAGACCCTAATTACATACATACATACATCATCACGCCTGTATTCCCAATTGGGGTAGGCAGAGCACATGAAACGCTCCATAGACAAAACCATGACTATTTCACATTTCGTGGCCACTTCCAGCATATTTTTTTTAAGGTTTTGAGTTGGCAGGTATAATAGTGACAGGTTGCTAGCCCGTCGCCTAAAATGTACCTTAACCTATTTCCTTAGTCGCTTCTTACGACATCATTAGAAATAGACCCTAATTCATTGAAGAAAATTTAAAAAAACCCAGAAAGCTGATGGTGGCGGTCGGTAAAAAGACCGTGTCAAGTCCTACCACTTCTGTTGCCCCTTAAGGCGCTGCGCAGACGACAGTGTTTTGTGCGATCGAGTCTGTGGAGCAATAAATTGTCTGAATGGCGCGCTGACAGGTTCCAGGAATTTCCATTCAGAGTTTCGTGGAAACTGTCAGCCCGCCATTCAGACAATTTATTGCTGCGCAGACTCGATCGCACAAAACTCTGTCGTCTGCGCTGCGCCTAAACAAACCTAAATAAATCAACAGCTGTTAACAAGGAAGACAAGAAAAATTGCAGCGTAATCGAGCCATAAAAGGTAAGATTATAACTTCGATCATTCGTTGTTTCATTATTTGAAAATAAACAGTCGGGCGAATGCTCATTTTGAATATAAATTAAAGAATAATGGAAGAATTGGTGTTTGGGTCGATTCTCGCATTGCAAACGAGGACTGAAAAACCACAAACTACAAAATTAAATGGTCGTGTTCACGCCAGCTGCATCCCGATAGATAAATCACAGATATTGTGTGATTATAAATAGTATGGTGGCACAAGCTCAATAATGACGGAAATCTTCACTGGCTACTAAAGGTGACGCAATAGTGCGTGACATATCTTTCCTTACTGCGTGTTAAGTGTATTCTAAGCGATATTACAGTATGTTACTCCCCTCTAGTGATAGATAACAGTTTGTGTGCGTCTTGAATATGTGCTAACATAGTTGCTGTACACATGGTCAACTCATGCGCTTCTTATAACATCATTTGCGCTGAAATCCTGTAGGTCCATCTTTCAATGTTCTCCACGCATGAACTCTGTTGTAAAGTAAACCTGATGAAAATAGTATGATGTTCTGTATTCATGACTGTGTTGAACAAGTAAGGTCATCAATCATCATCATCAAGTAAGGTAACGTAGTAAAATTGTAGGCATTAATAGATTGTGAAATGAGTCCGTAGAGCGATAAATATTAATTGTAATTGTAACATTTATACGACTTACCTACAAAGAACGGCTGGAATGGTGGCAATACGGAATTCCACGTAAAATTGTGTATCGGCGTCATAGGGTCGCACAGCCAGCCGCGCCGACCTCGTATTCCACATTTGAAATAATTTGTTTTCTTCTTCGATAATGATAATCATCATCTATTTTTAGATGTTCGAAATTTTAATGTAATCAATTATAGTATTGATATCGGTTTCATATTGCACATATTATAATGCTACCACATAACACTGGTTTCTTATTGTTGACTACTTGTTTATTACTTCTGGATGAGCAATAAGGACTTTGTGATTTGGGTGTAGATAAAAATCGTTTAGGTAACGAGCATAAGTGTTTAATTTAAACTTGACATTGAATGAACTGATAGTGATAATGTAAGCCGAATGGTAACATGAGTCAGTGTACCCCAATGTCACCGGATCTTGCAAATCTTAAAATATTATCCAGTCTAAATATTACATAAACCTTGTCATTATATCGGAAATTCTTCGATATACGCAGCAGCGCTACATACCTACATAATATCATTTTATCTAAATTAGTTAGTGGATACTTCGCCGTAGGTATGTATGTAGGTAGTACGTAGGTATGTACCTCTCAAATATAGCAACAAAAAGCTCTTAAACATGTTATTAGGCTTTATATTAAACGATTGACTCTACTGTTGTAGCCACTTAAATTCAAAGTTATTCAGACAAATCAAAGTGAATCAACCAGTAACCTTTTGAAACACTGTGCCGTGCCTCGATTGTTGCTAACACATCAGATTCAAACCTCATTCGCCTACTTATAATAATAAATATAGAGCCATCAATAACCTAAAACATAAATCATTGACGTCAATGCCGAAACAACGGTAGATTTCAATGTACGATCAGTGACAAACGTAACTGTACACTGTCAAATTGAACTGGAAAATGGACCTTAGGTACAGTACTCTTTTAAGATACATTTTAGAATAGAGAAATACGTAAAAGTTACACTAAAGTGTCACTGCTTGTACGGTCAGAAGACTCGTGGAATACATTTAGCCTGCTTAAAATGCTGACTACACTTGAGTAATGCTAATGTTACAGAATATCATGTATGATCATGCCCTATTGTGCGTACGACGTATGTTTTGTAATACTTGTGAAGTGAAGTAATTTGTCTTGGTGTATCTGCCTCTAACATACGTACATACGCCTGTACCTATTCCCAGATGTGGTAGACAGAGATGAAATGTTGCATAGTCAAAACCAAGGCTAAGGTTGAAACATTAATGAAAGAGTTGTAATAGTGACAGGTTGCTAGCCTGTCGCCTAAAGCATACTTTAACTTATTTTTTTAGTCGCTCCTACGACATCCCTGTAACAAATAGAGGTGTGTTATTTTCTCAGCCCAATTTATTATAACTACTTAATAGTAGAAAGCAGACCATGACATGAAAACTTTATTGAACATTTAAGATACCTACGATCAGACGCTCCTGCCGTACAGTATTATTAGGACTGCGGTCGTATTGAGTGCCGAGCAACTGAAATTCCATACAATTTTGATGCCGATTGGCGTCAGTGACAATGAATGGGTTAAGAATAACACCCCTGGTTCATGAGATTGAAGTCGCACAAACATCGACTAGTCCCTAATAACGCAAGGTCTCGAGTTTATGGGTAATTAATATTAATTACTGTCGGTTGATTTTTTTTTGGCTACACGAGGCCGTTTCCCCCTACCTAAGAAGTAAATAAATAAACAGTTTGTCGTAGATATAGGGGCTTATTGTCCTGTCGTACTCAGTCATGCACGTTATCTACTTAATTTTTTATGGTTTGTTAAGAATTTTGATCATTATTTCCCCCAACTCAGTTTCGGGTTTAAGCTTCTAACGCATCGACAATCGAAGCGAGGTGGCTCGGCGCAGTGTCGTGACGGTATCAGTTGTAATGTTAGAAATTATTCGGAAGAGGACGCACAGAACACCGCTCGGTGCTGTTTGTCCTGTTTCATTATGATATCGAACATTAAAATTGATACCTCCACGCCACTGCGTCGCGCCACTCCGTTTATACCCTGGATGTCGAAAAGGACCGTCTAATGAAATAGGTAAAGGTCTGCTCTAGGCGATAGACTACCTGCCTGTCAGTATTATTCTTGTAAATATAATCCGGGCAAGTTAGATGGCACACTTTTGGGGAGACGGTTTAATCTGGAAAAAGCGCTGCATGAAATTGCTCTCTTTCTCTATAATCGTGCCATCTGGCTGCTGTCTGTACATACTTTTAAACCTGAAACTGCTTCATTCATATCGCCATGAATCTGTTTTCTGTTGGTACCTACAAAGTTTTTTGTGCATATAAACCCCTTTTGAGAGCATAGCGGTGATGTTACAACGATTGGGCGTGTTTTTCTTAATCTATCTGCATAGGTTGCCATTTTATTTCCATGTAGAGTGGAATATTAGTCATACTCACACAGTGTGCAAATGGTATGACTGATTTGGCAAACTGAGCAATTGAACATGCAAAAATGAATCACGCTTAAAATCTATTTCCAGTTCTGATACTTCTGATGTTCTTGTTAAGATAAAGTAACTTTATCTCTTCAACAAACGGAAACGAAAGTATGAAGAGAAATTAGCTCTATTCCTACTTGTGTAAGTGTTTTGTACAAAAGTTGACAATATTCGCATAAAATTACGTGGTCATAATGGTAGACAGCACAGCTCGATACGGCACGTGCGCGGGTTTGGCTACTTGTCCTTTTCCGACATCTCTACTTAGACAGTGACAGTAATAGTCTATCTCCCGCGGATCTCTACTTGCGCGTTGTTAACTAAATAGTAGTTGTAAAATGTAAATCCAAAGAGAATTAGTTAGCTACTTTACACTAATAGGTGAAGTCAAAATGACTTTGAGCACGAAGCAGCCTTGTCGCAGATTTTGTCAAGCACTATTGCTAAATCGATAAACAACCATACTAAATTTGTTTTTTGGCAATGTGACATTGTTTTTATTGTTTGTGAAATTGTAAAACTTAAGTATGTTAATTTTATACATTTTTGTTTAGCGGTAAATACGTAGATAGCATCTCACCGCAAACCTGCCAACAAGATATTTGCTGATTTTTTTAGACTTCCTATGTTCTCGTTAAAAATAGATACAATCAGCCAGTAGATTTCACCTTGGTCAAAGAAAAGCCCAGCGCGTCATGAGGGTTTCTGACTTGCTGTCGCAGAAAATTGAGACAAATACAAATTTAACGTTGTGGTGATGGTGTTTCCTATTATAATACACTCAGTGACAAAATTAACAGCCCCACCCTACTTTTTTAAATGACGGAGGAAGTGAGATTTAATAAAGGCATCTATGTATAATATAGGTAACAGTGAAAAAGTAGGATGAGGTATAATTTTGCCTTTTTAATTTTGTAGGTGTATTCTTATGTGACTATATTTTCTATTACATACAGTATCCTGTTACATTGTATTCTTACGTATACCTATTAGTATGACGAGTGAATGTATGGATAGTTTGTGCGAAATCTTATCGTAAATATAACATCCTAATCTCCCTATGAAAGTTACTCGTCACGTTGTGGAATTTTTATCGTATGATCCTTGATCCATCATGTCTGTGAAGCCGGGCTAAACATGTTTTACGATAATAATCACGTCGTTGTTATAATTTACAATTTATATCAACGTCAAAACGAGATATCCCACCATTCTCATAGCAACAACCGGCTTAATTTATTTGTAATTTATTTTTATGACCGCAAACCAGCTAGACAATCATCATTTTATTGTGACTAACAATGGTGGGACGGGCGGTCACCTCTGTCCATCTAGTCAGGAAACAAATTAGTCACTGGTCCCTTTTCACAGTAAACGCGAGTTTGGCAGCTCATTTTGGCAGATTATATGATCACGATCAAGTATGACGATCTTACTATCGTGGAAAGATTGCATGATAGCTTACTCGTGGGAAGTAGGAACTGGTATGACTGGTCAATAGCTGTTTATTTAGCTCAAGACTCTCTAGGAACTACATAAAGAGGAAACCGGATAGTTATTTGTCAAGTAAATAGTCTGTACATATAATTGAGAAAAACAATACGAAACTTGGCGTTGATATTAAGAGCAGAGGAGAATTAAAACCACAACTTCACCTTCATGGAGTAATGCTAGTAACTCGCCTTGTTTCTCAAGCCGTTCGAGTCATACTTGTACTTGTGTATACCTACTTATAGTAAATTATTTACGTCCCTGCCTACTACAATCCATCAAGGAAATAATAATTAGGAGGAAAACCTCAAAAGTGTACTCGCTGCTATGTCCACAATCAACCAGGCGCCGATTGTATTCATAATAACATTCAATCACACGTATAATCACGCCTATATTTCCAAATGGGGTAGGCAGAGCACACGAAACATTACATAGACAAAATCATGACTACCTACTTTATGCTTCTGAATCACTTCTAGCATAATTTTAGGTTTAAAATAAACGGAAGAGGTATAATAGTGACAGGTTGCTAGTCTGTCGCCTAGACTTAAACCTATATCCTTAGTCGCCTCTAACGATATCCGCAGAAAAAATGGAGAGGTGTTATTTTATCCCGAACCACAAAAATCACCCAATCAATCTCACGTTAACCTCCATTGGAGATAGATAAACATCAAACAGTGGCAGATGTTTTGACAATCTCTATCTAGATAGACTAAATAGTGATTATCGATTAGCGAATCCTATCACAACGTGATGGGTACGGGTACAATAAACGATTGGTCAGTTTTTGGCGACTGTACAGAGTTTGCCTTGCCAATAGACGATTATCTGCGACGTATTGGCAAACAGCTAATAGGCACTCATGGTAACGGGTATACACGTATAATATGTACATTTAAAGCTATTCAGATGGGAGGCACAGTGTAGTTTCAGTTTTCCTTAACATTATTTTTGTAATTTCTTGTTTCTACGACTGCTTTATGATTACTGACTACTTGGGTACTGATTGATATCTTTCAATAGTAGGTAGGACACACGAAGCATTACGTATGAGATAAACTATGACTATTTAACGTTTCGTAGTCACTTTAAATTTGAGTATATTAAAAGAGATATAATAGTGTCGGCTACAAGAGCATTCACGCGCATTTGCAAATACATTAACAGGCTATATGATTTCGAGCTACCTTATTAAATTCGTAGTCAGTAATAAAGAAAACAAATCGACTCTACATTGTATTAGGAGTCAATTATTTAAGCAAGAGCCTACACAGCTTAAAACAGTTGAATATTATGAAGTAGGTGTCCCAGCATAAACACTAAACAAGGCCTTTCTCTTTCATTGTCATGTGCGTTGAATGCATCGCCTGCGATCAGTTTAATTGAGGGGACATTTCCGTGGGCATGGGGTCGGGGCTGGTCCCACGGCGTGGTCTAAATCTGACGGCCACGTGCTGCCCGGAGTAGGGGACAATGCTGAGATCACTAACCGATTGGGGTCAAGTGCCGAATTGTCTAGACGCCGCGAACGCGTTTGAAGCATTATCAGGAAACAATTTACTCGACCCAAGGCTGACTACAAACAAGTTTCACAATGTTGATCTAATGTGTAGTACTCGTAAACGTTAATGAACAAGTCGAGCATTTTCTCAAAGGCACAAAGCATGACGTCGCCTCCAAACAGCTCAAGTTAAGAGAAAGTTAAGGACGCCATAACGTAATCACATAGCCGCAGTGTGAGAGAATAACGTCGACGACACGAATTTTCTCAGAATTTTCTTATCGCTTAAAACCCGTGGAAACCGTGCGAAAATTGTGCAACGTTCGAGCGTCAAGCGTGAAAATTGGCACTTACGTTTGCATCGGTTTTCCTCTCGAACAACTGAAGGTTCTTGACGTAGGTAACACCAAGGCGACTACATTTGAATAGACACTGTATAGGGCTTTCGTGCGAACTACAATGAGCCCAGTAGTAACACGACCGCTCGGGTTTACATCGAACTGACGTATGGCGCGGCCGACGGCGCGGGCGCCGCGCCGGGCCGACCCGTCGCCCCATTCGGCACGAGCTAGAGCGATTTCCCATTCATACCGCTTCCATGCGTCTCTCTCTTGCGTATTCTTAGCAAGGCGTTAGAGTGATGAAGAATTTCTGTTTTTTTCTCGTCCTTTACCTCATTTTAGATCTCGAATACGGACGGCGTACGCGACGGCGCCGACATCGATACGCTTATTCAGATACTTAGCATTATCGATGTAATTAAATGTGTATTTTGAACTCTCCCCAAATGTCACATCCCTGTAAGTCGTGGACATTTTTACTTTTTTTTTACTTTTAGAACCCCTCGAAGGATGTGTTTGATCTCGTTTTAGTCATACTAAAATCATGATTTCGGACACCAAAAATAACGAGTTGGGGGTTGGAGTACTTATTAATTAATTAGTTCCCGAAATGTACACTGTCACATTAAAGTCGCTACCTTTTGAGAATATTAAATTGCTGAAATTAATTAGATCACATAAAAAACAAATAGGCGACCTTATCACTCTCACAGATTACTAAATTGTTATTATCACTAATAGTGATTCACTATCATTTGTGTGAGGATTCCCAGGAAGATACATTTGTTTCATAAGCCTAGCACAATATCTTAGTCAGAGTGTGTTGGGACTAAACTCACATTTAACAATTTTTGTTACATTTTAAGCAAACTTAATTTTATCAACGATGGTTCGAGCGTTTGACGTTTTTATGATTTTAGGCATTTAGGATTTTCATAACTTTAACAATAAGTTCAGAACAGTAAAGACATTCCATTTCACACCGCAGTTCAACGACACAACGATTTTGTTTGCGAATTGTCGCAAAATTGCATGGAAACTGAGACAGAGCTGCCACGAAACCGCGGAACGTTTGCACAACTACCGCGGTCCATAAACTTCCGCGTTAATTCGCAAGCGAAATAGTTATCGAATCCATGATCGTTTTGGACACACTAAACGTTCGGGTTCACTTTCGGAATCACTGTCCTAATCCTAACATATCTAATCATTAACGCAAGTGGCAGACACAACAGCATTTTCACTTTGATTGGTGTGTCACTTTGACACATGGGCGTAGGCAGCGGGGGGTTTTAGGGGTTCAAACCCCCACCCCAGGCCCGAAAAGTTCAGGCTCCCATACACCAATCATGTTTTTTTTGTATCCGACTCGCACTTCGCCGATTTTTTTTTGTCAACCNNNNCCCTCCGAAACTAAATGCTGGCTTCGTCCGTGCTTTGACATGTCTTCTTTCTAAATTTGAGAGCTACGGTCTCTTCGGTGGAGTAAGAAACAACTCTTTACGCGGTCTTTGGTCAGCTGTTTGTCTTCCTGACACGTCTTGACTCCCAGTTTCTCCTTCATCTGCCGGCTTAGCAGGACAGAGACAAGTAGAGACGTCAGAAAGTGACGGGTAGTCTATTCCGCGCGCGAAAAGACTCGCGCGTGTTCCTGGTTACTGGTTAAAATAAGTCAACCCAGATACGTCAGGCCAGCTGAAGCAATTTCTTGAATTTCTGTATTTGACATTGTATAATTTCTAATGATAATTATGTATATCTTGAAACCCGTAAGTATTTAGGTTAGGTACCTTTGATTTTGTTTGCTATGTACTGATATTGTATGTCTATTATTCTTTTTTCAGATGTCCCAAGATCCCAAAACTCAACGATCTTATTATGGAATAAGTTGGCCCTTTTTCTTGCTTCTAGTACTTGTCGCTTGTGTTTTAAGTGTAACAAAAAGGTATAAATATCAAAATCCGTACCAATATATAAATGTGAATGTGTATTTGTTTGTTTGTTTGTTTGTCCGTCTTTCACGGCTAAACGGAGCGATCGATTGACGTGATTTTTTAGGTAGAGATAGTTTAGGGCATGGAGAGTGACATAGGCTACTTTTGGTCTTTTCAAAACCCCCCACTTTTCTAAAATGACGAGTGGAAGTTTTCAATGTAGAAAGCTATAAATTGGTATGTGTGCTATCTCTTCTGTGATACCCCTAATTTAACGCGAGCGGAGCCGCGGGCAAAAGCTAGTTTCTCATAAATTTCAAACAATTATCGTCGATTTCTGAGGCTCTACCAATAGGTAGATACCTAGACAGTCGAAAAGCCTGCATCTGAACAATTTCTGATCAAATTTCATTCGACGCAACGAAACTGGCTTTTGAATAAAAATATCACTATCAGTTTAAACTTATAAAACCCCCTTTTTCGTCGAGAATTAAAAACCGATCTTAGCTCTTTGTAAGTACATGTATATCAGCGCCATCTTTGTATCAGTCGTACTAACTCACAAACTAATCGCGCAGTAAACTGTTCTGGATGGTTCCCCAAGGCTGATGCATGCCTATCGCTGCTACTAGATGTCGCCATGGAATGCAGTTTTTAGTTGCATTTATAGGAGACAAAATTAATACCAAGCTTGCAGTAAACAAGTCGATGCAACTTTGTTGTGGACATAAATTTGTCTGTTACGAGGTTGCTAGGTATTTTATTATCTTTGCATGCCATAAAACCTGCTATGTACGTGCCTTTTACTATAGGCAAACAAAAATATACTAAGTCATAGTTTGCACTTTTAAATTGGGGTAAAGTCGGAATCTGGATCAGTGTTTTCTAATAGTCATTATCATCTTAGCCACAAGACGTCAACCGCCTGACATAGATCTACCAAATTTAATGTCCACTATGATTTAAACTTGACGTGTTTTTATTATCTGTATTTGAAACTGTTGTTTTTGGGATAAATGAATTATTTATGACTGGATTGAGGTCGACACTGAGCCAGTTCGCTCCTTGCAACGTTTCTAAAATGGTTTCTCCTCCTGAACTAAATGTAAACACAATGTCAATTATCGGTGGCCCTTTTGGCGTTGTTTGGCATAAAATTATACTTGTATTTGTCTGCAGTCTTAAGTTATTCTTTGTTTAAAGCTTATTTTAAAATAACTGTTGCCCGCAACTCGGACTGTGTAAAGTTTTGTTTTATCGCAATCCCACGGGACCTTTGTATTTTTCCGGGATAAAAAGTAGCCTATGTGTTAATTCAGGGTGTCAGCTTCCTGCGTGCCAATCTTCATCAAAATTGATCATGCCTTTTGTTCGTGAAGAAATAGCAAACATTTACACGTGATTAAACCTACAATAATATTTTCTTCTGTGTTAAATTATGTTAATTTATTTTCTTATGTTAAATTTCTTCTAATAAATCATCTGATAATAATTATGTATTTTTGTATGAAAATACAGTACTATAAATATTATGATACCTACATCTCTACATAGAGTTTGGCAAAGGAAAAATGAGAATGTGATTGGTTTAGAACTCCTTATATGGCAACTGTAATATCAATGTCTCAAGTATCAATTCATAAAGTCGGAACAATGAACTTTGGAGCAATTTCTTGTGCTTGAAGTTTTCAACTCGTGCTGGGTCTGTGTGAGAATTACAGCCCTCTTATACTGACAGGAAGCCTGTGCCCAACTGTGGGACAGCTAATATGTGTGTCCTAATATGTAAAATGTGTTTGACAAAGAGAGACTTTGCAGCTAATAAAAAAAAGGGTTTCATTTTTTTCTAATGTGTGCTAATAAAGGCGTAATGTAGCAAATTCTATTAATATTATCTCACACGTGAACTTCTCAAGCTACAGAAGATTCGTATTGCAGTTCTAGGCACATTTACCGAAGTTTCCTACATATTTTCTATGTAAGTATAAACTTACGAGTGTTTGAGTGCTGTGTGCTCAAATCCGATAAGTGAAAATAATTGACGGTTGAAGGAAGAACATTATTTCAATGACTCTTTAATTTCAAAATTCCGATGTAACGGCGAATTTAGAACGTTATGTCGACTTATCGGGTATGACATGTTCTTGATGTTCTATCTATTAACTAAGGAGATGTAGGCGCAACCCACGTGGAAACCAGTGGAAGGTAAATCAAGTTTTTCAGACGTTTGTCGTGTCTGACGTCACACGTGAGAACGAGTAAAGCAGTTATTTTTGAACGTGTGGGTTGTAATTCCCTTAAATAGGTAAGTGATCGGGTTAATTTTGGCATAATACGAATGGATTTTGTTAACAAACAAACATAAGTACGGTATCTAAGGGCCGATAGGACCTTCCTACATCAATGGGTATCTATAGCTCCGTACACATGTCAGTGTTTTTGTATGACAGGTAACTTTACGCCTCGATGTTGCAGCCATTTCACACTGTTGGAGGTTTAATATATTGAAGTGCAATCGACAACACTGGTTTGTTATAAAGTTTAGTGTCTATGACAGCTAACAGATATTTGAATGTTGAATATTCAAATTAGGCAGTAGAAGTCAGGAATGATTTTCTACTGCCACTCCTTTGACAACAGCCTAATAATAAACATCTTAGTTTGTAAATAAACAAGAAGCGTTTGAAAATGTACAAATAATATGTAGTGCCTATATGTGAATAAACAAATATTGAAGCCAAAGTCCTGACCAATCATTTGATAATATTACAACACACACAATACCTACCCAGAGCAGAGCTAATCCTAAGGAAATAAAAATGAAAAGCAAGGCCTCAGTCATTGGAAAAAAAAAACGCGATTATCTGAATAACTGATTATTGAATAATGTGGAATATTGTCTAAGTGTGGAAAAGACCTGTAACAATGTAATTTGAAATTTCATCTGGAGACATAGAATAGAAACCTACAATAATCACGATTTTCAACACTGTCGTTAAACAAATACAAGAACAGCTAGTAAGTAGTTCGCGTTTGACAGCAGCAGCGCCGCGGCTCCTAGATGGAGGGCTACGAAGTACCCCGAAACATGTCGAGCTAAACTCGATTTAAAAAACGTTAGTAACATCTTCAACATGAGTGAGTTTCACGGAAGTTTAATGTTCAATGTAGCAATGCTCTTCGTTTGACGCGATTTCATTTAGTTTTGCACCACTTAGGTTTAACTGCCTAGAGACAGGACAACTTGATTAAGGCGGTGTCACCTTTTAATCGTATTGACTCGAACTGTCAATTCCCATCACTAAAGCGCTCATGTGACGTTCCAATAGGTAGTGAAAAAGTGGCACGCTTAGTTTTCATACAAATACAGGAATTCGCGGTATCTATTTCTATATAAATCTGTGGTTACATAGTTATGAATCTGCTTATTGAAGCAGGTTGTCGTTCTAGTTTTTCAATCCTGCTGGAACCCTGTCGCTGTGTACTAACTGACCTCGAAGCTGAAACAAAAACCTTCAAAAGGAATAAAGTTACACGAATCCTGTTTACCTGCCTGTTGCCAATATTCCCACCGTCCGTCTAACTTCTTCCTTACGCGTGCCACAGTTCTAATTTCGCTAAAGATATTTTCAGCCACAAAATTACTCCAATTTGCCCGTTATTGTGTGTGGAAACACGTTCCGCTACTTTTTCAATGGGATAGCGTGTCTTTCTGTATTCTTATTAATATTGACCGCCTTCATACCTACTTATACTTAGGTAAAAGGCAAAGGAACTGAAATGTATGTAATTAGGTCCTTGACCGGATACGAGAGGCTATTGACTGTTAAATATTGTTTAGTTATATACAATTCCTGTCGATGATGTGGGCGGGAGATAAAGTAAAGGAAAAAATAAAATAACTTATACAGTTTATTAATTAATTGTGTAAAGTTCAACTCAAGGACAGCTCCAGGTATCTGAAAACAAAAAAATGTTTAGCATTAGGTAAGCATGTGTTTCCGTCTTTATTGTATAAGTACTTAACTTATGTTATTTGTAGGTCATCAGGCTCGTATCCAAACAAAGTACGAGTAGGTACTGCAAAACTAGACGAGTAGGAAAGAAATAGACATTCAAACCTTAATATTTTTACAGTTTAAGTAAGCAATCTTCATAGGTTTCTTATTTTGTTTCTATTAACTATGTATTGAAATAAAGCACTTACCAGAGAAAACATTGAGCGGGCAGTACTTGATGGTGTGCGCGCGGTCGCCGGTGGCGCCGCAGCGCGGGCAGCGCAGCGCGCGCAGCACGGGGCAGCGCACGCGCCGCCGATCGCGCAGCGCGTGCGACCCGTACCACGACACCGGCGAGCCGTTGTTCTTGCAGAACGCGCACTCCTGCACACATACATACATACACATTCTCACGCCTGTATTCCCTAGAGGGGTAGGCAGAGCACATGAATTCAAAAATCCAGTGCCACGTTTAGCAATTTCAGGGTAACCAGAAGGTTAAACGTGATATTGCAGTGACAGGTTGCTAGCCCCTCGCCCACTCTTCGAGTCGACTCTTACCACACCCACGGGAAGAAAGGGGAGGTGCTATTCTAACACTGCACCACACGCACACATACGTGTTACAAAATACGGGTAAAAAAATTAAATTAATAAAGTGACTCTTTGACTTTTAATTTCTTAAAAATGTACTACTTATAATGGGACATTTAACCCCCTTTCTGCTTTACTCGCTTTTGGAAAAAATGGATAACTGATGAGGAACATCAATTTGCTAAAGGCCATTTAATTTCCAAGTGTTTTGTGTCCGTAGAATTAAAAAAACCGGCCTAGTGTGAGTCGGACAATACAAACACATAATTTGTGAAAATTTCACCCGTCTCGTTTCTTGAGATACAGCTCGCAGTATGATGACCAAAAAACGGCCAAAATATCACGTTTTTTGATTTTAGTATTTGTTGTTATAGTGGCAACAGAAATACATCATCTCTGAAAATTTCAATTGTCTAGCTCTTACAGTTCTTGAGATACAGCCTGGTGACAGACGGACAGACGGACAGTGAAGTCTCAGTAATAGGCTCCCGTTTTCACCCTTTGGGCACCGAACCCTAAAAAGCGTATCATTTTGAGTTACAAAAAAAATATTGGGTCAAGTTTTTTGTGACAAAAAAGTAAAAACTCTTCTCACATATTCCAGAGCTACTTATGTACCTATAGCCCTATGAATTATCAATAGGTGTGTCTGTAACGCCCTGTATACAACTTGTTAAAAAACCGGATAAAAATGTAAATTATTAAAGTGAAAATATTGCAAACCCTAGTAAGCTGTCACTAAACAGAACTGCGGTTATCATACTTAGATTATTCAACGGAGTCTATTCTTGGACGGATTTCCAATTTTCCATGAATTTTCCATTCAAAACGGTTTTTAAAGGTTTGCAAACTCAATAAGAGGAATCCATTTAACCCTCTTTCTGCTTCTCTCGTATTTCTGTAACTCGTATTTTATCATCACGGACTCACCAGATGCCTCTGGGTGTACATGCGCTGCTGACGAAGAGTCTCCACGAACGCCATCAGCAGTTCCAGCTGCGTTGGGGTCAGCTTCAGCAGCGCTGCTTGCTGCATAGACAGGGCCTCCTCGAAACTGGGGTAGCACACTTCATCTAATCCAAGAAAGTATTGGTAGATGAGTGATGATTATAATGACATATTTTGTTTGTCCTGTATTTATTATTATTTGACATGTTTGCCCTGGAGGGGCGCAGTAATGACCAGAGCTGTATATTCAAGGGCGCAGATTTGAAAACACGCACCAGGAGCATAAAAGTTGTATAAAGATTTTTTTTAACATATTAAGTACAATTTATATTTCGTGAAGCTAATTAGCTCTATAGCTATATAGGGATATAACGGCGTCATGCTACCTGTAATATAAATCCTAATAGGTACAGGCGATTAGATTGATACCTACGTACCTACTTACTTATTATGATTTCAAAAATGAAAGATGTATTTAAAATGTTGCGAAGCTACATGAAGTGGAGAAGAGGATAAAAATTAAACAACTCCACTTTCAGGTGATTACATTTTTACCTTGTCTTTTGCTTTCAGGAATTAGATCAATGTTTTCTTTCTGAGGAGGTTCGTCCTTCGTTTTTGCTGTGCTTTCTACGGTCACCTGAGCCTCTAGCACTGCTGGGTCTAGCTTCACCGCTAACAATGCATCTGCGACAGTAAAATTTATGAAACAAAAAATTAAGGGTCGTAAAAAACTGACCAATCACAGCGCCTTGAATCACCGAGCGACTAATCACAGCTCGCACTTGGCAGGGACCAGTGTTATGTACCATTAGGCCCTAGTTTTTAAAATAGCTTCCCAAACATCTAAGTAACGGACTTGGTACCTAAGCATAAGCATCGAGGTTATGCTTACGATAAGAGCTTTATTTCTTTTCTTACCCTTGTAAAATGGAAGAGTTGCCAAGCTTGTTGTGTATAAATATGAATGTAAATCATTTGCGATTGCCAGTGAACGGAAGCGATGGTACTTGATCACTGAATCACCATAATTTAAAAGTCATTTTCAAATCAAATAATTTCCTATGTATATTTTACCTAACTAACCTAACCAACTTTCAAGCTTGAAAATAATCCGAAACTTTCGTTTCAAACTTCAATGTTTATAATTAGGTAATGATCAGACTAAGTTATCACCCCAAGATTTATTCCATCCACCCCAAGAGTCCGTTCGATAGCTCTTTTAAAGTCTCAGACAGACGCACAGACACAAAATAAGTAAATAATTTAGCATGAAATTTAAACATAACTCTTGTAGATGTAGTACCTAATAAAGATTCGTTTTTACAAAATTCACGCCCTGGCAATCTCATTGCCGTATTTTTTTGTAGATATCTCTGCGAGATACCTACTATTACTATAGTGGTTGGCAAAAATCTTGGCCAGTTTTTTGTAGTGGGAGTAGGTACCCAAGTTCGTGAAACGATCGCTATTTCGAGGTAAAAGCGATGCGTGAACGTATATATATATATTATTATCTCCACCACAAAAAATTTGGCCAAGTTTGATGTCGAGAACTATACCTATAGTCCATTCAGGATAACATCAATGATTTCCAGCTTTACCTTAGGATTTCTGAGAATTTTTCAGTTTTTGTCCGTTAAAAGTTTAGTGTTACCCTGAATGGACCATAAGTAGGTACTTAGCTAATTTATAAAATGTCATGTTCACTTTTTAATTTTGGTCTTTTTTACGTACTGCTGCCGGTCCATTAGTTATTCCTATCTAAAAACTAAATGCGTAGACTAGGGAGTTAACTTAACTGTGCTCTGCTAACACAAATTTTGCAGGCGCTGTTAATTTTTAGTTTAAATATTTTGATTCTGAATTTCGTACTGAACAAACGTATTTGAACAGTTGAGTTAATTAATTAATTAAAGGTTAGGTATTATTACGTTCAAAGAGTAATCTAATTATGTTTCTTCCTCTCACCTTTGTCCAAAGGTTTGCGTCTCTTCAGCAGACCTACTCGTGTGGAATCCGACGATGCCTAAAACACGGTAAGTATTATTGTTAAAATATTTAATAATAAACGTTTATGGCTATTTATATGTAGGGTATTCTACATCAAAGGAAAATTAAGAACAAATACGCGTTCAAAGCAATACGTAGGTATTTTATTAGGACTTTCTCATCCCAATTTTCCTTCGAGCTAGAAAGGTAGATTTAGTACCTCGGATTCGTATTGAGCGAGTAGGCAGCAAGAAAATTAAAGAAATTTAATCGCACTTAATGCTAAAATTTGTCCAACTTCGAGTAGCTATGTATACCTTCTATTTAATAGAAAATAATAATCTAAAAAAATCTATTAACACTTTAAAAGTTCTAAGAGTTCGTAAATATAGCATAACTAACAAAAAAAAACCGAAGCTGTTAAAGAAAGAAGCTGGAAATTAACTGGATGATCCCAACGATTAAGTGTTACAATTGATTCTTATTTATAGAAATATCTAAAAGAGCAGGATCACTAATTTTATTAAGTACAACTAGATAGTTTTGATAAGTACTTAGCTATTTTTTCTTTAATTAATTGATCCTTGTAGAATGTACAAGGTAAGACAATCCGTAAAAATGTTATTTTTAACTTTTAACTGACCTTCACAGAAGAATACGGAACAATTTCTTGAAAAGATTTCCCGCTAGTTATCTTTGAAAATAAGTTATTTGCGGACACCGTTGTAACTTCCATATTGTATGAAATTAAAATTATCACAAAAGGAGCACAAATGAGCGCTTAGCTTATACTGCTTACAATTTCACACGTTAATTTGACTAATATTAAGGCTACCCTTGTAAAGTTAAGTAAAATTAAATAAATATGTTACTACCTACCTTTTTGATTTTTACCGTGACGTTTAGGTATATCGGTTTTTTGGCTATTTTTTGTGTAAAATTATACATACATACATACATACATATTATAATCACGCCTATGTTCCCAAATAGGGTAGGCAGAGCACACGAAATGTGAAGACATAACCATGATTACTATTTCACGCTTCGCAGCCACTTCTAGCATCATTATAGGTTTGAAAAGAGATGATACTTAGAAGTACTTAGTATAATAGTGGCAGGTTGCTAGCCTGTCGCCTAAAGAATTCCTAAACCCATTTCCTTAGTCGTCTCTTAAGACATCCACGGAAGAAATGGAGAGATGCTATTCTAGACCCACACACATGTTACAGCACAGGTAAAAAAGCTATATCTCTGTAATCTCTCTTTTCTACACATCAACTGCTGAATACATCATTTTGACTACCTAATTATCAGTATACAGATAGTTTGCATTATTTTATTATTGATGTGTGTAAAATTTGTTTATCGCATAGTTTTAATTTAACTAGTCCACGAGAACTATTTATAATTATGCTTTTATTCTTTGGCGTATAATCCATCGTCATGGCAAATTCCATAAAATAATATATTATTATTTTAGCTACTTACATTCCAACATTAAGTGCGTTTAACATTAAATTTTGTAATAAAGTTTAGTTATGTTTAAATGTTACCAACATTGAATATTAAATTTGAGTAGATATTGTTATATTGTTACTGGCAACACTGCTAAACGTCACCAGCGACGCCCCGCGCCCCTCCTGCGTTTGATGCCCGGAGCGGCGCCCGGCGCCGCCGCTAGCCGTCATGCTCGCCGCCATGTTGGCCAGTCACGCGTACCTACACCGGCAACAACGCGTCAAGCACGTCATCCAGCAAATAAAAATATTGCATCCAACTAAACTATGACCCAACAGTTTTGGAGTGAATTTCTAGAATTATACAAAGAAAACAGTTGCTTATGGGACATTCACAGTTCCTCGTATCTACGAAGAGACTTACGGAACGCTGCGTATAATATATTACTGGAAAAATACCGAGAACTCGATCCCATAGCTACGTTAGATATGGTGAAAAAGAAAATAGATGTTTTCAGAACCGGCTTTAGAAGAGAACAAAGGAAAATAAATGAGCAAAATTTGATGCCCGGCGCGGAATATAAACCGACGTTGTGGTATTATGATTTGTTATCATTTTTGAATTATCAAGACTTTGACTCGACACAGAGAATCTCCAATATTTCCATGCTTAAGGAATGTAATGAATCGGACGATCAGAATGCTGAGGCCACTATTGAATATGTGAGTATAGTAAATAAAACAAGTGCTTACTAATTTTTTTAGGAATAATTGGTTAGGTACTCCACTAGACTGCTGGTCTGTAAGCTGTCCAACAAATGTTTCCGATTTGAAGACTTTCGTAGTGTGTGTTGGTTAGATGGTTAGTTAGTGAGTGGAGTTCCAGAGTGAGAACTAGGGTAATTTTAATTTTAATAGGTATGTCGTACGTAATACATAATAATACTAGGTAATTTACTTAGTTCATCCTCTGGACCCTTCGCATGTAAAAATGTCACAATATTGTGTCGATTGTAGGTACCTATACCTTATCGGTTTAGGTAGTTAAAACAATATAAACAATCTTGACATGTCTTTTTATTGAAATACACAGTCTAAAAATCAAAATCGTTACACTATACAATTCAATTATGAAAGTTAATGATTTTTTCATACCTAAATTGTAAAATGTAAAGATTTCGATTTATAAAGTGTACGATTAAATAAAAAGACACGTCAAGATTGTTTACATTGTTTTAACTACCTAAACCGATAAGGTAGGTAGGTATATCTTCTATAAAAATGTCTTGTCAATGGATTGCTACCTAGGTAGCTACATTCTAGTCGCTAGATATATTGACAAATATTAATTTTCCCATAAATATGTAGTTAACGAAATTTTTACGGAAATGAGTCTTTGTGTTAGAGGATATTTTAGCTAAAATTCATATGTAGAAAAAGTTTAAATTTTTTAATCAAAAGCCGTAAAGTCTTCACCTCATTCAAAATTATTTATATCTACCTACCTACTTGCAAGATTCAATCGCGAATGTTAAAACTCCCCGGCAAATTTGGCAGATTAATGTTTAAATAAATCGTGAAGCGCGTCTGTACATAAGATAAACATCTAGCGTTCTCAAATTAGATAGGCAGAGCTCACAAAACGTTAAGTTCATCGATAAAACCGTGGCTATTTTACGTTTCCTAGCCGCTTCTAGCCTAATATTAGATTTAAAGTTAGATAAAAGAGGTACTTAATAATACCTACAAAATTAGTGCTTCTTACTTAATTAATGCTATGCAACGTAATGCATTCATTCAATTGTTAAAATCAGTTGGTCAGTGAAATGAAATCGCGACCTCAATGTATGGACACCTCGAATTTAGAGGGGCTAGTTAAAACAATTGAGAGCGCAATGCATTGTCCGGCATTAGGCCGGCCATATCCATACATACGGAGTTCAGTTTCGGAATCTCCATTCGGAATATCGAATCGGAATATCCGAACGCATTAAATCCATACAATGCATGAGCCACCGAGAGTATTCCGAACGGAAAACTTCCGTCTGTATGTGGCTGATCCATAGATTTATATGGATTGACTGCGATCGATGTTCCGAATTGAGATTCCGAAACGGAATTCCGTGTGTGTGTGGCCGGCCTTATCGTTTGGTGTTTTTTGGACCGTTTTCTTCCTACGTGTGGAAAACGCGCCTTATGAATCCCCGTTCAAGGCAACACAGGGGTATGAGATGGTCCCGCAACAAACGATCACTTTTTTATAAAATGGCCCTTTCAGTTATTGTGAGACATTTTAATCCTCTATTCCAGATTGACATACCAGACGACTACAGCACCCCTAACCCAGTAACCCAGTACAGGTTAAAGAAACGGAAACTCGAAGCGAAAGCCTCGCGGGCTAGGTCGGATGCTGCCGCGTCCAGCTGCAGCCACTCCGAGACAGAAGAAGACGACTGCTCCACTTACTGCGCTAGTCTCAAACACCAGATGCGCGATCTCGACAGAGAACAGAAGTACATAGCTCAAAAACTAATTTCCGACGTGATTTTTTTGGCCAGGACTTCCCAGCTGACGTTGGATTCGTCGATTAATGCTCAACCGTTTTAAAGCGTTCTGGAAACGTAGTAAAGGGGGTTAAGTCTGCAATTGCATATTGTATAAAAGTATCAGTTTCGACTACGGTATGTCCCAATATGCGATCTAGCTACGGTTTAGTTTTCTACAGATATCTGTTCTTTTGTATCGTACTTATTCCATTCGTTTAAGGTTAGACTTGTAACGCAGAGAATTTTAGTTTTTCTTAGGAATCCAAAGCTATAACTGGAAATAATTATTGCAACTTTATAATGTTTTCAATGCAAACGGTGATCTTGGATTTACTTACAAACATGTGAGGATTTAACCGTTACAAGTCTAATGTTATGTGAAATGGAGTACCTATAGTAAGCAAATTTAATATTACCGACCGTTGAGATCCCCTTTCCACTATAAAGTAGTGAACAGCTATTTCTTTCATTCAGACTTAACCTGCTTTTCTCCAGATTACACCTAAATGGTGGACAAAACTTGTTTATAAAAAAACCTGTTCAGTTTTCGTGTATTTTTTTGCTATATCGTCTTAAGTATTTAATTTCATTTGCTACCGTTGATTTTAACCATTCCTTCTCCGAGCAATTGAAAATATTTACACGTGTCAGTTATGATTGCAGTATCTCTATTTGCACCTTTAGGTTATATTAACCAGATTAACCATGTTTTTAATAAGTGCACCGAAGTGACTGCGAAAACCAAAGATAGTAATTTATCAGACTTTGTGTAATTGCTAAGGTTACATTCGTTTTCTTGTGATAGACCAATTCGAAGATGCCTATTTATGCCTACTTTTAAGTATATTGTGTTATCTATCCATCTGTACAGTCCCCGGCTTTTAACGTGGCAAGATTTCAAGTAGTGGAGTAAGTTAGATTTCAAGGGCTGTACTTACCTAGATATTGTATCTTCATCATCTTTAGATTAATCCCTAAAACGCACAGGTAGATTATATTGGCAGACAAGGAATCATGAATATTTCAGCGTGGTTAAACGCCCTTGAAGTGTAAAAAAAATTGCGGGTATAGTCGCAATAGGTACAGTTAAGATGCAACACTTACGTACGAATTATGTACAGTTTAGTTTTAGAAACTTTCTCATAGAAATTGTGACTTACATTGAAATATATAAGATTAATCATTCGCCATATTTTATTATAATTATCTAAATAAACCTGCGGCTGAAATTAGCGAGATTTAGATTAAGTTTTTTAGTCACTTAAGTTAAGCGCACCTTTTTCAATCGAACACGATACCTATTGTCATCCCATGGTGACGCCACGCCACGGATTGTATTAGGCTCCCAGTGAAGCAAAAGGATCTGTAATCGAATTGAAAAACGAGCGTCATAAACTAAAATCAATCACAGTCGGTCGTCACGAATTGCGTCTCGGTGTTACGATGCGATACGCTTTTTGTTATCAGACGAATATAATCGATTTTATTACTTTACTACGGTACGAGTGTGTACTCTCAAGGCGAAAGAAATTTCCGATTCACGTGCGAGTCCGTAGGCTTATGAAGGCCTTTGTAAGCCTTTGACGCGCAAAGCAAAGATTGATTACGTACGGTAGCTGTACCCACGTAGGTACTTTTTCTGCAACGAATGCGGTTCTCTAATGTAAAATCGCTATGCACATACATACATACATACATATTCTCACGCCTGTATTCCCAAGAGGGGTAGGCAGAGCACATGAATTCAAAAATCCAGTGCCACGTTTAGCATTTTCAGGGTAATCAGATGGTTAAACACCAGCTATGCACCCTACCTATATTTAGCGAAATGAACGTACAAATACCGGCAAGTTAGATGAGAGCAACGCTTTTCCAGGTAAAAGCTATGTGCGAATTTACTATCAGTCGCTAAAATCGTGCCTTCTAAGTTAACGGTAACTGTACTGCTGAGTTTGATTAACAGCAAAAAAAAACACTGATACAAATTGGCAGGATCTTTTCCGATCGCCGCAGAAAAGTTTGCGTTTAGCAGAGTGGTTTTAGCTCGTGAGGTCAACTGTACTCTTAACTATGTATTATTTTAACTAGAAAAAGCAATATGCGAACTTACACTTAAAATGTAGCTAAGTTGTTTGCGTTGGCAATATACTATGAATTTACAGCGTCCGTACTCAACCTAACAGAGTCGACAACGCACAGCGTACAATTACAATCCAAAGTAGTAGGTTCGAAAACGAAATTTGAAACAGTTACAGAGATTTTTGAACTTTATATTTTATATGTAAGTATAGGCGTAGTAACTATTTAGTAATCTGTGGTATAGGTTGCCTAACGTGAAAATGGCGTGCCAAAGATGTGCGGAAATGAATATACTTACCACATACCAGTACAGTACCTACCTAAGTGTATTATCTGTTCATTTAGAGATAATGGATTTTTTTCACTTTTATTCGACGACATATTAGATAAGAGATTTGGCGAAGGTCATGATGAGTTTACACATATTTAAATCCAATACGGCTTGGTGTAATACTTACTGGTTTCGAGAACATTAGCATAACCATTGTTTGACTGAAAATTTCCTTCATAACTTCAATACCTACAAATAGTCGTTAATTACCATGAAATACAATGACGTAGAGATAAATTAGCTCTGTCATTAAGCAATACATAGTGTTGATTTTCATTGTTTTGATCCATCGCTACATAAACTAGCGTCTTATAATTACGCTGCGCTTTCAAGATTGATATAATTACTCCTAGTCATTGAGCGGATTGAAGACAGATGTGAAGATTTTATTGTCAGTTTATTCCAAAATTATCAGCATGACCATTGAAATTAAATGGCAATACACAACCGTGCGTCTCTAAAACTTCCTGCATCAACAAACTAAGTACTACTTTCCAGACTGAATTGTTGATTGCATTATTCCCTGACAACCTTCAAACGTTCAAGAAAGGAGTGTAAGTACCTACTCCATTTCATTACGAGTGTATAATGTGCCTTATGCATCTCGCGATTCTCGCGGCTTGTAGCAGCACGGAGGTATGATGGGCTTCCTAACCAACAAAAATAGTACATTGAGCAACTAGGGGAGGAAATGGAACATTATTAACGAGAGGCTGTTAGAAGCCCGACGCCGCAGGCGGAGGGCATTTATGCCTCGAGTTTATAATGTCCTTTACTCCCCGTGTTACACACAATGTTTTTCATCACATTTGCGAGGAAAAACTAAAAATTAAAGAAAATTCATGACATCACGTCACCGCGCCGCGCTATTCCTTGTCCGCGCTGTCACTGCTGTCAGTGCGTTTAGGTCTATTGTCACTTTTTTTTATTATATACCACAGACAAGAACTATGTTTCGTACAGAATTCGAATGGTCATACAGCCAGATTCTACCAAAAAGGTTCAAACAAATTTACGAAAAATGCATAGTAAAAAACGCGTTGAGATACATCCAAAGTATTAAATTAATACAGTTTCATAATGCATACATTAATTTTGCATTTAAAAATTGGCCATAAGTTTTAATAGCAGATTTTTTATTTTTACATTTGTAACCTCCTTAGTCTGAACTAACGTACCTATACTAACTTTTGCAATTTTTAAAACTAAACTTTACCTCCCATAGGATGTAATGATAACTCCCGCGGTTACAATTTAGGCCTTTGTACTGAAGGATACGCGCTTGTAACACCACCATTGACGAGCAAGTGTGATGAAAATACTCTTATTCCCACACAAGGCTTCCATGACCTCTAAAAACCACATGATCATCTTCATGGCCATTTGTATGGACGGTACGGGTACGGGAACCCTGACGGCTATGTCTGGTCCGCCTCTGGAGTGGAGCTCCTCCGGGGTGACGCCGAGCAATGCAGATTCCTCGCTTTCCCACGCTGGTGCCACTGGGCGCGGGCTCGCAGCTATCGGTTCCTGTGAGAAAGAAGGGAGGTAACGACGTAGCTATCCCACACCCCGGGGACCACAACTCAAACGGGCAGCGTCGCCCCGGCGTCAGGCATGTGAGAGTACTCCCGTAGGCTCACCCTCCCCAAAGAGCGTAGGTACTCCTTCCTAAACTACTAACGAGACCGTGATAAATTAGAACTTTTCCGATAAACCATTAACTATCCAATGCATTATGGCTTATGGCATAATGCATTGACATAAAGTGCAATTATATATCCACTTTGCTTTTCTGTCTTGGAACCTACATAATTATGTATTCGTAAACTGTACAATAAACGTCGTAAATAAGTAATCATTTTTGTACCTACCTTGTCACTTAAACGCCATTTATTAAGTCATACGTAATGGCTAAAAAGCTTAGAGTTAAGACTATTAAATTTGTAACGTTGACAGTATACTTATGCGAGTTGTAACCATTACTGTTGCGTGTTACTGTAACCAAAACTAGTGGTTTCTGCTCGCCGTTTTCACGCTAGGATTAGGTACTGCAACCACCTGCAACTCACAGATGCAGGGCAGGTATCCGGCTCTATTTAAACTTGCACGAATTTTGTAACCATGCCACTTACTTACTTTCTGTAATCGAGTGAGCACTACGAGGAATTTAACTCCTAAGTCCGATTTATTACGGTACTATACAAAGTATGTACACATACATATTTTAACACCTACGTAAAAAATCGGAAATCGAACTCCCGGACAGTAATAAATCCTTGTGTAGTGCGTAGTCGCCTATGAGCTGACTAATATTGGCCGGAAAACGGAGTGCATAGCGACAAACGATATCAGCCCGATTAAAAATGCAAATGCGTTCGTAATTTATGTTCTCAACATAAACAATCGCCTACGTTTTATAGGACTACAGTCGTATAGCAATATTGATAAGGGTAACCGACAACCGTCATAAGGCGATTGCGATTACCATTTACTTTCTTGGCTATTGTGCAATTTTTCATAAATTCGTAACGAATACGTTACCTGCCTCGTCAGCGATAAGACGGCGAGTCAATTGCATTTAACAGGCACTCCAAGGACATAATGCTCGGCTCGAAATTATTGATAAGCGAGTAATTTGTAGTAAGTAAATTAAACACATAGTAAGATACGAGTTACCTACTTTAGGTTTAACAGCATTACAATATGTTTTTGTTCCACAGTGTAATTATAAAAAAGTCTCGATGGTATTTATAAATATTTCTCGTTTTTTAAGCTCGTTTTTGTTATTAAAATTGCAAAAAAAAAAACCTACAAAATTATTAAAAGTAGCCAATTGAAATCGTTTAGTTTCGTGCGCCCTTGCCTACCCTCTTAGAAATAGAGACGTGATTATGATGTTATTGTTTTAATTTTTAACTAGCTGTGCCCGCGACTCCGTACGCGTGGAATAGTGACTAATTTTCCCCGTTTTTTCCACATTTCTCAACATTTCTTCGCTTCTATTAGTCGCAGCGTGATGTTGTGTAGCCTAAAGCCTTCCTCGACAAATGGTCTATCCAACACAAAAAGAGTTTTTCAATCCAGTAGTTCCTGAGATTAGCGCGTTCAAACAAACAAACTCTTCAGCTTTATAATATTAGTACCTAAAGTACCTAATAGTACCTATAAGTATACAGGGTGTCCCAAAATTATGGGACATGAAGGGGAAGTACCTTAAATAACGCAGATAGTGTATTTTGCTCAAAGAAGACTTTATCTTATTTTTAAAAGTTAGTAATTCTGCATTCATAGATTTTCTAAAAATTACTTGCTTCGTCTGGGAATCGAACCGACTAAAATGTCAAGAAAAATATCATCCTGTTTTTATGATGCCAATCGAAAGAATAGTTAAAAAATAATAACTCTGCTTAAGTAACATAGTATTTTAAAAGAAAGGAACAACGTGAAATTAATCAGTTTAGTCAAATTAACCCATTAATGGTCAAAATGAAACTAGCAGAGATTCATCAAAAATTTGTTGATTTTATAATTAAAGAGGATAAAAGGAATTAGGAAATGAGAAAAAAAAAATTTTTTTTTTTAGGCATTTTTGCGAGTTTTCTCACCTTTTCGGTAGAGTTTGGAGCGACGTTATTGTCGACAAGGTGGAGATTTATTTATTATTATAAAACTGTACCCAATCATATTACATTTAGCGTCAACAATTTAAATTTTTCCCTTAATTTTAAGTGTTCCCAAATTGGCACAGTGACCAAGAATGGGTTAAAAACATACATGAAGCTGTTGTAGACAATTAAGTGGGTATTTTTGTGTAAATTAAATTAATTAAATGTTCAAAATATGATCCCTCTTGTCTGATGCAAATCGCCAATCTTGTAATGAGTCCGCTGCCTGGTGATTTTCTAACAATTTTATGGTGAACACTCGATGTAATATGGCACAATTCTGTTTGTAACTCGCCCACGTCTCGTATCGCTTTTTGTATAGCATATCTTTCACGTATCCCCAAAAGTCAAAATCTAGTGGTGTAAGGTCCGAGAGTCAACAGGCAGCAGACTCATTAAAAGATTGGCGATTTGTGTAAGATAAGAGGGATCACATTTTGAGCATTTAAATAATTAAATTTACACAAAAATACCCACTTAATTGACTACGACAGTTTCATGTATGTTTTTAATTTGATTAAACTGATTAATTTCACGTTGTTCCTTTCTTTTAAAATACTATGTTACTTAAGCAGAGTTATTATTTTTTAGCTATTCTTTCGATTGGCATCATAAAAACAGGATGATATTTTTTTAGACATTTTAGTCGGTTCGATTCCCAGACGAAGCAAGTAATTTTTAGAAAATCTATGAATGCAGAATTACTAACTTTTAAAAATAAGATAAAGTCTTCTTTGAGCAAAATACACTATCTACGTTATTTAAGGTACTTCCCCTTCATGTCCCATAACTTTGGGACACCCTGTATATTACGGGTAGACAGCTTTTCCGTTATCTTACGGAAAAAGATGGCATCACTTGTGGCCAGAATACGTGGCAGCGCAAACAGACTCCTGAAGACCGTAGCCGTATGGAATGAGTGTTTAATTATAATTATGCGACACCTAATTAATAATAGGTACTTTGTCTGTAGTGATTGTAGTGAGGTATGAGTATTAACGTAGTTGTAAGCAAACTAATACTAACAATAAATCCGTGTTGTCTGAATAAAGAAACTTATTATTTCAGTATACATTTATTTTCTTAGATTAGGATTTTTACAATATAAATATAAAAAGTAAAATACAAAATGCACTTACAAAAAACAAAAACATTATAAAAAACCTAATCTAGAATGCCGTCGGCAGCGGAGCAAGGTCCAAGCTACCGGCGTTTAGGGCTGCAAAGTAAGGAACCTCCTGACGATGCGCGCCGTGTCAAGGAGTACTGCCTTCTGTATCAGACCCTTGAGCCAACCGTCTAGCGAGAGTCTCCTAAGATGGTAGTCGAGACTCTTCGCTATGAGACCGTTTGCTGAGACGACTATCGGTACAATGATCGTCGAATCCACATCCCACATGTCGGTCACCTCGTGAGCCAAGTCAAGGTACTTGCTGAGTTTGTCCTTCTCGGCCTTCACGAGGTTCTCGTCATGGGGGATGGTGATGTCGACGAGCAATGCACGGCGCTGTGATCGGTCTATTATCACGATATCAGGCTTATTGGCAACAATAGTCCTGTCCGTGATAACAGATCGATCCCAGTAGAGCGTAGCACGACCCATTCTCTAGAACTGGCGACGGTGTGTATTTGTAATACGGCACTTCAGATTCTACAAGGCCGTATTGAAGAGCAAGTTGCTGGTGGATAATTCTGGCTACTAGGTTATGTCTGTGCAAGTACCTACTCTCCGTTAGCAAGATGAGAACAACCGGAAATAATATGCCTGAGTGACTCACCGGGACGGTGGCATGCCCGACAAATGTCGACCGTACCGTCCTTCAGGATATATTTCCGGTAGTTATTCGTCTTGATAAACTCATCAGCAATTGCACAGACAAAACCTTCGGTTTCCCCAAAGGGGTTGCCGAAGCGTAGCCAGTTTACCGACGCGAGCAAATCTACATCGGGACCATTCAGGGCCCGGTAGAAGCGCCCGTGCAGCTCCTTGCTCTTTCATAGGTCCATGCGATCCTCAGTGCTCAACACCTTAGGTTTACGCCAGTTTAGTTTCTCAGTAGCCAAGGAGAGCGGTGGGAAAACTTATTATTATTATAATCTCAGCACCTCATGCATGATGATTCTTTGAATAAAAAGTAAAAATGTACATGTCATCGTGACATCAAAAAACATTTAAAATTATCAGTAAGTCTGTAATTGTCAACCTTATCAGTTATAAGACTCATTTAAAACCATGTTTTTAACCCCCGACTCAAAAACGACGGGGTGTTATAAGTTTGACGTGTCTGTGTGTGTGTGTGTGTGTGTGTGTGTGTGTGTGTGTGTGTGCGTGCGTGTGTGTGTCTGTGTGTGTGTGTGTAAATGTGTATGTATCGGATGATCCGATTTTAATGCGGCTTTTTTTGTTTAAAAGTTATATCAGTCGGGAGTGTTCTTAGCTATGTTTGGTGGAAATCGGTTCAGGTCTTCAGGGTCATCAGGTCATTTGTTTGGTGCGATAAGAATGTTACACGTTCAGTAAACCCATTGGGTTGGGGCTCGTCGGGGGTGTTTTTAATTTTTAATTAAGGTTGGTTATGTAGTTTTAATTACTTGGTTTTATTTTCAACCGTAGACCTCAAAAGAGGGGATGTTAATACTCGTACACACGTACCTATCTGAAAGCGATATGAGTGAGTTGTCAGTACAATGAATCTGCAATGCGTTTACCTTATGTGGAAAGTAGTTTTTCTGTCAGTACCTACCGTTTAAATCAAACAGCAAAATGAAGAGACACTTTTCGTAATACTTATTTCAAGGAAACAGTCAAAGTAAAATATTATTAGTTATTGTGTATCCCTGTCCCTGTCTTCGGACAGAAATCACAGAACCCTGATGTGGGCGTGTCTAACCGCTTTTAAACAGTTTATTTTTGACCTTTGCCACTATAAATTCAATGCTAAAATCGTTATGCGATGAGTAGTAAATTGATTATTAATTCTTTGCATCGATAAAAAGTAGGTATGTAGGTAGATATATTATTACTATATCGCCAACCTCAACTTCAATCACCTAAACTTTTTTTAACAATTGTTATTAGATATTCTAACCCGGCACCACACGGGGCACCTCCCCCTTTCTTCCCGTGGGTGACGTAAGAGTCGACTGTGGGAAAGGGTTAGTGTATTGTGGGCGATGGGCTAGCAACCTGTCACTACAATATCACGTTTAACCATCTGGTAACCCTGAAATTGCTAAACGTGGCACTGGATTTTCGAATTCATTGCTCTGCCTACTCCTCTTGGGAATACAGGCGTGAGAATATGTATGTATGTATGTATGTTATTAGATAATAAAATAGGCGAACATTCGATGGTGCAGCCGTTAACGAATTCGTTTGCGAGTTATCGCAAAATTGTATGGAAACCGAGACAGCGCCGCCAGCGGAACGTTTGCACAACTGCCACGGTCGACAAGTCTCCATACATTCCGCGACAACTCGCAAACAAATTCGTTAACGCACCATCGAATTGAACACACTAGACGCTCGGATATAGACTATCTCGCGCGTATCTCTACTCGCGCTCGCGCCTTGCTGTGCTAAGCCAGCTGCTGGTGCTATTGGTTTCTCTGTAAAAGCAGAGAGGTATCGAGGCTGCTCAGCCAAGCCCCATGCAGTGACCAAGACGAAGCTTCAATTGACTTTCAAATTGAAATACATAAGTATTCGGATAACTCATGTCTTAAATCGAGTTTAGCTTGACATGTTTCGGGCAAATCCATAGTCCTTCATCTGGGACTGGGAGCCACAGCGGCTGCTGCCATAAGCACAATGCGCTCCACCGCTCTATTTAAAATCAATTTGAAGTTTATTCCAAAAAAAATCAAGAATTAATCATTGGTATTTAGGCTAGGCATAGGCACAAAGTATGAGTCGAACCCACGACATCCTAATTGAAATTCCTATCCAACCGCCACAATTTTAAAACTGTTTTTATCCCCTACATTTTACAATCACAATAAAGGTAATATTAAAAAATAAAATCCGAGATTATTTTTTTAGTCTCCTCTTACGACATATCCGGGAAAGAAATGGAGAAGCGTTGTCCGAAACCCGACTGGGGAATTAAGTTTAGGTTGATTATGTTAGCCCTCTCATACTGAGAGGAGGCCTGTGCCCTGCAGTTAGACGTATATAGACTGGATGATGATGTTATCCCCCAGGGGCCAGGGTTATCCAATTAGGTTCGGAACCCTAAAACATGCTAATGTCATACAGCACGGTCGCGCAGCGCTCGCGGCCCCAGCCTAGCAGTGACAGGAGTGCGCGAGAGTGGGTCTTCTATCTCCCTCTTGCTGCGTACGCGCTCCTTGTGAGAGCGAGACAAAATTAAACGATTTTGTTTTGATATTGCTTTGAGTGTGCGGCATACCGCTGCATTCATTATGCATGCTGTTGCAACGGAAAGATCAAGTTCGAATAAAGTGGCTGATGAATAATTTGGCTGAGGCGTTTACAGGCGAGTTGGAGGAAACTTAGTTTGTGTGGAGGAAGTTGGTAGATGGCACAGTACTGTAGTTGTAGCTTTCGACTCGTTCAACTACATTACAACTCGATCTGTTAAAAAGTACTTTTGTTTTCGCAGCCACTTCTAGCATAATTTTAGGTCGAAACATTGATGACATAATAGTGCGAGGTTGCTAGCCTGTCGCCTAAAGTATAGGTACCCTAACCTTTTTCCTTAGTGGTCTCTTACGACATCCATGGAAGAAATGGAGATGTGTTATTCTAACCCGACTCCACACAGGTTTTTTTCTGGTAGGTACCTAGGTATCGAAAAAAAGTCAAGCACAGAAAAAAGAAGACCTTACTACTCTTACTAGGTCAATCCTGTGCACTAACAGTCTTACAAAATTCGATTAGCATTTCATGCCAACGGAAAAGCAACCAAATTACCCTTTAAATCTTCCGTGATTCCAGAAATAATCTCCTTGGCATTTTCCACTTCCAGTCAGTCCATACATTGTATTAGCAAATATGTAGTTGTAAATGTATATGAAGTGCCAATAGTTACAAGCGGTCATTTTAACATTGGTTCAATGCTTTGATGTTTACATGTAGCAATGATCAATATTAAACTTTGTTCTCTTGCGCCGAGGGTGAAGTTTTGCTGTTTGTGCATCGACGCCGGCGCAGTCACGTTGCTAATCACGCGGAATGAATCACACGCACCCTATTTGCATCGCGTTACGGTCATTCTCCGGAATCGAGTCTTCTGCCTAATCAGAACCGAACCATCTGCTTTTGAGGCGTGGATTTATTAGGACCTAATTACTTTAAAAATTGGGAAAGTTATAGAAACAGGTTGTGGGAAAGACCCCAATAGAGGGATCTCGATCCGGGCAGATGTTATGCCTGGGAAGCGAAGTCCACAGAAGAAGAAAGTCAAGAGTACCCAAAACCGAAGGAGCATGTATAAAGAGACTAATGAATGTGGGTGAAGCAAAGAGGATAGCAAGTGGAACAAATTGTTGCCTACCCCTGTGGGAAAGAGGCTTGACGCTATGCATAAAAACGAAGCCGTACAATAAAATTTTAACCATGCGTTTTCATTTTGATCAATCGGTGTAAAGAAATTACTTATCCAAAAAGAAAAATACTTTTCACGGACAAAGTCACAGGCAACAGCTAATTTAGTTACGCATGAAAGCACGTGTACGAATATCGTGAAGAAATTGCCTTGCCAACAACGACAATGTCAATCTTATTTATTCAAGTTTTGCGTAATTCCCAATTGTTTGACGGCCGTGCATAGTATTATTAATATCTGTTTTAACATTCCGATAATGTTTACGAATAAGCAGTGAATGTGATGTCGATTTACTTGACGTTCCTAGTTAGGTATAGTATACCGAAGCTACTTGAGTTAATTACAAGAGTCTCTGAGAAAATAAACGGGCCCAGGGCAGCAACCAGGGACCTCCTGTGAATTTTCTGAGAAAAAACACTTCCTTCTCTATTAACAAAACAGAAATTACTAAGAAAAGCGACAAATCTACAGAATTCTTAATCAACTTCACAGAGTTTTATATTTCTTTGAATCTCAGAACTGAAAATGTACTTGGTACCTACCTACTTTGAGATCGTACTTATTTAATTACTGAACTGATCTATTTTGTTTCATTGCCTCTAGTGTCCTCTCTGTATAAAAACAAGTACATGCCTAAGTGCTTAGCGGCTTGAGCACTTTCGATGCTTGTACCGTATACCTAAATAAGCAAAAGAATTAAATTAAGCTACTTACCTTTCAAAAACCCATCTCAATACTTACCTAATTTAAATTAGAACACCCAAGGACCTTCGTCTGAAATCACAAAATCCAATATCCATTAATTCCTTCGCAACACAAACAGAAACAAGTCTCTAGGGACATCATCGATCCATTTTGTAGCGACCGGAGCGAAAATTTGTGTTTTAACGATCAAGATTGTGAAATAAGGAACACTATAGGTACTTCATTTAATATAGATTTGAATTTTAACGACGAAACTGGAATGATTTATAAGGTTCCGTACCCTCAGGGTGAAAACAGGACCCTACAGAGAGACTTCGCTGTCCGTCCGTCCGTCCGTCCGTCGCCAGGCTATATCTCACGAACCATGCTAGCTAGACTGTTGAGAATTTCACAAATTATGAGGTGAAATCAAACAAAGTATGGTATACATTATAATGTTGTATTGTATTCAATTCAACCACTTATTCGCAGATACCGTAAAACGGGGTGTAAAGGGATGACAAAGGGGTGAAGTTTTTTTAGTCACAATAATTTTGAATGTTCTTATTACACATGAAGTTATAGTAACAGTAACTCGCCTAGCATGAAATCCCATTTTTCCTTAACTATTCGGCGAACTGGGATATCTACCCAAAATCGCAGAAAACTAAAATACCTACAAATGGCCGTTAAAATTACGTTTGCATATTTTTTTACGGTTTGACCGTCAGTTTTGTCCTTACTCACTCCATGTTACTTAGCTTCTGACAGCGGATTCATCTGACGTGCGAGCTTTGAGCAATATTATTGTAGTTTCCTAGAATTACCTATCCAGAATTTCCGGCATGAAATGGTAAGAAAGATTCACACACATCTAAATAAATTTTCACGCTTATGTAAGCTATTAAAGGAAATACCTACCTAAGTAGTCATCATCGGATTCAAATGCTCAGTGATGCCAATTTCTATCTTGATGTTATATTCTTAGCCGTTGAAACGTCAAAGTGCTTTAATTTTCCATGCCTTTTGACTCTTTACTGTAGTAAGATACATAATACAGTTACACAAAACCAGTTACAGTATAACAGCTTTACGTACAAAAGTGGACTTATTCCCGAGGGGATCTCTACCAGTTAAACTTCAGGTGATTGATAGGATATTTGGAACGAGTAGACGTACAAAAAAAGGAATAGTGAAACTATTTAGCTACTAACTATTATTTATTTACCTGCCAAAACGATAAATGATCCATGACACCTCACAAATCAGTAACAATTAATTAAAATGTGTTATGTCAATTTCAGTTACGACTGAATTACAATGCCAAAACTTCCCGTCTTATTCGAGAACTTCAGTCTTTTCAATTACATTTTACTTAGTTCGGATTTCTGCGACTCCGGCTCAAGACAAAGAACAAGAAACAAAAAGATATAACCATAGGTACCATTATCTGCCTAAAACAGTGATAACAATCAATTATCTGCTTCGAGATGGGTCCACCTACACCCTACACACACTTGCATGCACGCACGCACAAATGCACGAACTCACGCACGCAAGCAAGCACGCACGTATCTACCTACATTGACGTAATCATTACAATAATCCTTCTTTACTGCCGCGAATTTACAACAGAGAAGATAGGTAGCAGGCAGGTTTTTTCAAGAGTTCTCTTTAGGTTCAAATAGTTTAGCAAAGGAATCTTCGTAATATTTATTAATCTGATGAACGTTAGTGTTCTAATTCAAGTTGTTTCTGGTATTTGGTAAATTTAAGCACCAACAAAATATTTTTTATCGTTTCCTTCCTTTGTTACACTTTTTGAATATCCGAAAAAAATTGGGTAGTAAACAAAAAACGCTCTTAACCTGTCAAATCTGACATAAAGTTTGTTTCTTTTAGGGCCGATTTTTCAATCACCAGATAAATTTATCTGCCAGTTAAAAATATTGCTATCCTTTTTTCGCGTCATATAAAAGAAAAGTGACAGCCAACATTTATCGGACAGATAAGTTTTATCTGGTGATTGAAAAATCGGCCCTTAATTAGTACCTAAACCGATAAAGTATAGAAACTTACCACCTAGATACGTGAATTTAATTTTCAGGCTTTCTAAGTAATTCTAGGGTTATTATAATATCTTTGTAAGGGATGTTTCAACTCTGTTCTAGCTTTTTAGACACAATTTGAAACAGGTTTTGCTGAAAAGCTCTTTAACGTCATGTTTGGATTTCCCGATTGATTAGTTTCCCAGAATGTTCCTCAGACACCTTTGAGCAAAAGTGCTCAAAAGTTCTTAGGTAAGCATTTCTTATTATTTATGCGCATTTTGAACATGAACAACTGATAACTAACGTCTTAAATCGAGTTTAGATCGACATGTTTCGCGCACTAGCTTTTAATTTTGAACATATATGTATTACATTTGACATTGACAATAATATAAATTAAATTATATAAATGAAAACCGGACAGAATTTGTTTAGACAATTTCTCATAATTTTTTTTGATGGAAGCAACTATAATGTAGGGAATGCAATCCCGATCCCGCGAGATCTCGATCTCGCGAGATCTCGTGTAATTTTTCGGGATCAATCCCGACGCATCATATGACGAGGTCCCATTCGAGATTGACGGGTTTGGGCGGCAATGGTCAGCGACGCTACACGTCCACTCGGCGTGCAAAATAAATCGCTTCAAGAGGAATTAGAAGTCTAAAAGTCCTTTTGCACGTATATCCACGTCTACGAGCTTAGACAAATTAGAGCCTACCATAAAAAAAGAAATAGGTTTATTTGAGTGTGGAGGAACAAGGCGTCAAATTTTGCAGTTGTTTTGAGTGTTGAGTCGGAGAGGGCATTCTCAGCAGCGGGATACATTGCAACTGCAACGGACATTAGATGTCGTTTAGCAGATGACACTATAATACCCTTTGTTTTTTAAGGAGTTATTTTAAAATCACTCGTAGCGTAGGTAACTGCTTCCTAATTCTCTTGAAATATGCTTATTATTTTGATTACCTAATTTACCTATGTCAATTTCCTTAAAACCTGATCATTATTTAGTTGCAAAGATTAAAGAATAAATGTCTTTATTTTCTTTCGAGTAATAGGGTTATTGAACATTTTTGAAATATATTTTTAATAAATTCTTCATTATGTAATAAACACGATATATTAGTATTTCCGGATTCTTGTCTGTATTAACAAAGAAAATAAATATTAAAGTTCAAATTCTCAAACTCACGCCAAAAACGGTGTTTGACGTCAAATGCAAGTAAACAAAGGCACCCCACAAAGAAGCTGTCAAAATTGTCATGTCAAATTATCAATGTCCACTTTGACCACAGATACCTTTCATGGTATGTGACGTCATCAATCAATCGCAAGCGTTTCAGTCACAGATACATTATTAACGAATATTAGAAATTAATAGAACTAAATACTCTAAAAATGCATAATATTTTGAACAAAAGAAAGTGAAATATGTTTAATTTTCCTATAATCTGTTAGGATGGCCACAAATTATAGTTTATTTTTACTGTTGTCAAAGACCCTATTATGTTCTTTTAGTTAACCTCACTATCGCAAACAAGCAGTTATTAGCTTTTCAGTCATCCGAATTTAACATTTTTTTTATACTAGACGAGATCTCGAAAATTCCGAGATCTCGCGGGATTGACATTTCTAATCCCGCGGGATCTCGAATTTGCAATCTCGAGTCGAGATTGCATTCCCTACTATAATGTCATAGTCTTCAGCATTTGACGGGGCAAGATTTTAAGTATTGTCAAGTTATACCTATTCTGGGTATCGTATTAATAATGGTACAGAATCATCACTATGTCTTACTAGGTCGACTTTTTTTTAGTAGGTCTACCTAGTCTTAATTCAACTCTATCTACAGTGGTAGAGTTGAGTGATGGAAGTGTAAAGTTTGTTTTTAGTGCCTCGATTTTATAATTTACGTGTGTATTTCGAGTACGGAAAAAGTTACGTCTCTTAAGTAGGTACACGCTGGATCGTTTGTTGAACAGAGAAACTAAGAAAATGAAATCATTCTCCGAGTTGTTTTCATAAATGAATTTTCCTGTCCCTGGTTGCACACAGGCTTAACGAGGACGGAGCCTGTAGCCTGGCAACGGTGCGCGTGCCAAGGGCGACTATTGAAAGACCTCCTTTCTCCCTGAAATAGTGATGTTCGAGATCTATCGATGTTTCAGGAACATCGGTATTGATATGGACATAGTGTCTAAGTTATATGTGTCACCTGTGTTGTGTCAGGTTAGAATAACGCCTCTTCATGTCTTCTGTGGATGTCGTAAGAGGGTAGCAACGTGTCCATTTTATTACTTTTTCATTTGTTTTTAAACCTTAAATTATGATAGCAGTTGCTACGAAACGTGAAATAATCATGGTTTCTGTGACATTTCGTTTACTCTGTCTACCCCATTTGGGAAATTAGGCGTGATTGTATGTATGTATGTCTTAGTTAAAGCCGTAATTGCGCGCTTCGATTAATATAATAGGTACGTTTACTTGCGAAAACTTTGTTCTAGCATTTTACTGCCTGTGGTTCCATATGTATTTGTTTTTTTTTTAAGTTAATTTGAAATTGCAGGGATTTTTAATTTTACCGTTTATTTGCCAGTATGAACTTATTTATTTTATTATTAAATTTTTATTGCATATCCTCGATGTTTGACATCGATATCGTGTACCGGCGGTTTCTCTGGCATTTCACATCTCTGTCTTCCCTCCTGACGCCCACACCACTCCTATTTTCAACCCTCCCCCATCACCCCAAGGTTCATTCAAACAAAGTCTGCGGTTTATACACTTTCAGACTTCAATGATGGAGGTACATACTAGTCGACAATTATTGTTGCCAGATGAGAAAAGTCCTAAATAATCCTAAAATCGAAATAGTCCTAAAGAAAGTAAGTACCAAAGTTATTAATTCATTTCTAAAAAAAAAGTTTTGCTTGGTCCTGGATGTACCTACCTAATTGACAGCATTTCTTCTTTAACACTTATTATAATATGTTACAAAAAATCGTTTGTTAGAAATTAATTCGTTTTCACGTAAAGGATAATAATCCTGATGTTTATCTCTTAAAGAATTAGAAATGTAGAAAATACTTTGTTTTCTAAGGTCAATTGTATCATTCGAAAACCTATTTAAATAATTAGTCCTATGTAAACGTAATACATGAATAATTCTGATATTTTTATCACCCAAACAAGAGCTCAAAATCCTGGAATTTTGATTATTCCGGTATGGCAACTCTAGTTGGAGCCCGGGAAAACTGCTCTAGTAACTGACGAGCAAGAATTGATTTTCAAAGGCTTACCGTCTTATTGTTTACACGTGGAGTATATAAGCTATTGGAATACACCCACCTGCATAAACTAAGGAATAGGTTTTGGTATGCTTTAGGCGACAGGCTAGCGGCCTGTCACTATTCTGCCTCTTACATCTTTGCAAACCTAAAACTTTGCAAGAAATGGCTGCAAAGTCTGATATAGTCATAATCATGGTTTTGTCAATGTCACGTTTCGTATGCTCTGCCTGCCCCATTTGGGAACAGAGGCGTATGTACATACGAGGGCTGTTCCGAAAATTTTTAGTTAAACGAAAACTATAAGGAATATAATAAAACTTTATCTTCTACTTTTCAAAGTATTTCTCTGCTATATTTATGCACTTATGCATTCGACTAAACCAACTTTCAAAACATGAACAAAACTGTTCCTGCGAAAGATCAAAAAATAGTCTCCTAAATTCTTTCACTGCTTCATCCACCGTCGAAAATCGTTGACCACCGTAATGATTTTTTTAACGTAGGGAACAGAAATAAATCACTCGGAGCCAGGTCAGGGCTGTACGCAGGATAAGGTAGCGGTTGGACTTCTGATTTACTAAAAAAATCCATGGTTCTGGCAGCCGTGTGCGCCAGAGCATTGTGTTGATGAAAAATGATGCCCCGGGTTCCAGTACTTGGATGACTGACGTTCAGCTCCTGGAGGGCCTGTGGCAAGCAAACTTCGCTGAACCATTGGCTAGTAACTGTTCTCTGGTCTTCAAGTGGGATTATGGCTACAGGTCCACTGCGTCGAAAAAAAACAGCCACCATTTTTTTGTTGACGCTACGGCCACGAACCATTTTAGTAGATAAATCATCTTCTTCAAAGACCGATTGTGTTGATTGCTGTGTTGTAAATGGATAGTAACTATATATTCATGATACGTCGGATGTCACAATGTAGATCACTAGTTGTACAGATGTAGTGAGAAACTATTTTCCTTCGTAAATGTTCGGAAAAGTTCGTATTTATCGTTTTCTCTCAAATAGCTTCGGTACCCATTTGAAAGGGAATTCATTCCGTGAAATATATGGTAAATATCCAGTTTTAAATAATAATTGTAATTGTTTTAAGTAATAAAACGATAAATACGAACTTTTCCGAACATTTACGAAGGAAAATAGTTTCTCACTACATCTGTAAATCGCCTTTGTCATTTTTTTTAACATAAATTTGCACCAATCGACACGTCTATCTTTTTGCTCCTGTGTGAGAAAATGTGGTAACCATCGAGACGAAACCATTCGAACTAAAAAGTGGTCATGCAAAATGGTAGAAACTGCCCAGGATCCAATCATTAGATCAACCTGAATCTCTCAGTGGGTAATGTTTCGAGATTCCGTGGTTAGCCACTCCACCTTGACAACGATTTCTGGAGTGACTGCTGTTGGCTGTCGCCCCGGTCTAGGATCATCTTTGACGTCGCTCCGCCCACGCTTAAATTCACGGAATCAGTAACTGGCTATGGCAAGGAATTGAGATAATACCCCAAAAACACTAGTTAAATTTTCATGAGAATCCTTGTAAGTTAGCCTTCGCTTATAATCATAATATATCATAGCACGAAACACTTCCCGCGATAGCTCTATTCTCGCGAACAAAAAGTGATAGACATGTTTTTTTTCTGATCTCATAAAAAAACAACGGAATGTAGACTGGCCAGTGATATTTACATGAAAAAGTTTGTAATGAAATTTGCCTTTAAGCTGCATTAAAATAAAATGAATACATTTAATAGTACGCCATTGACTAATTATTTTCGGAACAGCCCTCGTATATGTATGTATAAACTTTGCAGGGTAAAAAAAAAACATGCAACAAGGTGAAATAATCGAGGGCTGTACTTCTGAATTCTCACCTGCACTCAGTTGGACAGTTTACAAGTGACGGCATAATGCTGAATCTTATTATTTTATGCTCTTACATCGTTCTAGATAGGTCACCTGGTAGTTCAGATGACCCATATTTCTTTCAACATAGGCCAGTAGTCTAAGGCTAGTAGGTAGGTATATCAGAAAAACTTTGCCCCGAAAATTAACAATTGCAGAGGCAAATCTCTCCTGGTACCGTCGTCAGTAGATATTGCATGCTAATTAACTAATAAAATAAGTAGTACCTACAACTACATACCAGTACCACATAAAATATGAATACTACAAGTACATGCACAGTTACATGAAACGTGTCTACTGTATCTACAAAACCTGCCGTAAAATCTTGAGTAGGTAAAGAATAAATTACTGGAAAATACCTTATACTAAAACAATTCATTCGTTAAAAATTAATTACTATTTAGTATTTCTCATTATTTTTTCCTCTTCCTTTGTTGGCAACGCATCTGCAGGCGGTTCGGTATTACGTTATAATATTGTAACAGCGTAACCCGGCGATAATACAGCCTGTGAATTATCGCAGAGGGGTGACGGTACCTACGTACCTCTATTTATCTCATACCTTTCTTTCTATTCTAATCTATTGTACTCTAATAATAGGTACCATCAAAAACATAACTTGTAAAAATTCCCGCTACTTAGATCTTCTCGTAAAAAATGGTGAGATTCGTGGAATATCAAGAATATCGTTTTATTCAGCCGTACTTAAGGAATCTTCTGAATTAAGTTATCTTCTATTTTAACATCCAACGGTGATGTCATAAATGTACTTTAGTTACTAGTTACTACTAAAGTATATTTTTTATCTCGAATACTAAATTGATAATTTATTGTTTACTGATGTTCTCGAAACAATCGACAATGTTTGCACTCTGTATACCTACCTACAAGTGGTTTGACCATATTGTATTATAGTTTGGTGGTTCTTATATTATGTTATGAGAATCAGTATGATTATTTATTTATTCGGTAATATCTACGTAAATAAACGTATACTTACTTAATTAAGTAGGTACAGGAACCCTGGTAGAGTATAGCCAGGTGTAGTATCAATCAGATTTAAACTTTTATTAGGCTAACTTAACGACAAATTAATTTATCGTTAACTTTTTGTAGTGGAGGTACATCACTATTTTTAATAAAAAACAGGCAACACAGCCAAAGTCATTTAATCATCTGAGTATTAAAAAAAATTACTTTAGACATTTTGAGAATCTTAAGGACCTTTAATGGATGAAATGTCACCGGGTGGGTTCCGCAGATTTATTTACGTGAATTGGAGACCCAGTATAATTTGGGAACCACTCAGGGGCGTAGCTACCAAGGGGCTAGGCGGGGCAATGC
>BHDV01012540.1:75982-115806 GCA_005406045.1 Adoxophyes honmai
TCAATGATCAGTTTACAATAGGTGTGGGGCCCCATTTTTTTATTTGCCCCAGGGCCCTTGGCTACCTAGCTACGCCACTGGAACCACTGCACTCATCTCACTAAGTTGTAAAGTGTTAAGTTAAGTAATGTTTGACGGGCGAATTTCCGGAACTAAACGTCTTAGGAGAATTCGCGTCTAAGTAGGTATATTGCGTGGGAGGTACTTAGTTCCCTCTTCTCTATTTCCTAAAATTAATTCGCCATAAAACAGCTCTATTGGGTCGTTTATGACGTTTGCATTTGACTCCGCTCACAGTTAGGTACCAATCCACTTCGCGCGTCAAAAGTCAAATAAACGAAGTAACACAGCGTCGCTGTGTTATTGTTCGCGGGTTGCACAAATGACGTAACGATGGAACATGAGGTGCTTAGATACCGGCTTGCCGACAGCCTATTAACCGAGTGCGCCAGCAAGGCCACTCGCTCGGGGTCATCGCCCGACCAATGTCACCTTACAGCGCAGATGCCCCGCCACCCGCGCCTCCCCCCGCGTTATCTACCTACATACGCTACGTACAAAACTGCAGCTTGTTTATCTAGAATGCACGCGCCATTCCTACCTACAGTGGTCTCTTGTTTCAGCGCAGAAATGAGACTTCGGTGGCTGTTAGATGGACACGTGCAGAATCTGTTTTTATACCTATTTTGTTAAAAATAAAGTTTTTGTAGCTGCTTATGGCGTGATCGGAACACGGCCGTTACGTAGTCAGCGGTTGTTGTGCATTTGTTTCCGCTTCCGCACGTTTGGCAGTGATCAATATGGCATAATTAGTAATTAGGTACTGCAAGCCGATCTAAATGGGCGGTGTTGAAAAAATATGTAAACACACTCTAAATACGTCAATTTTTTGGCAAGGACTTTTGTTGCTTGACGTAATGAATTATCTAGATACTTGCCTACTTACTTAGGTACCTAGGTATAAATAAAGTTTAGCTAATTTGGCTGATATTGTATACATAAAACATAGAGACATTAAGTTTTGAAAAACGGGATACATGCTCTTCTTTTATTTTGTATCTTTAACTAAGGATTTTTTGAAAAACTGAATTAAGTACATACTAAAAAACGAAATCTTTTTCAGACCCTTAGTCGTCCGGTTTATGAATTTGGAAATGCAAGTTTTAGGTAACTAACCTCTACTACTTCTTCTTTAATTAAACCGTGCGGTGTCGCAAACAACATCTCTCCATTTCTTCCGTCGATGTGGTAGGAAAAAGGCGTCTAAGGAATGGGTAAAGGCATGTTTTACGTGACGAGCTCGCAAATCTAAATTAAAACCTAAAAATGTGCTTACGAAACCTGGAATGGCCTCTATTGGGTTAAGTTTAGGTCTATATCCCGTTTCATGTGCTCTGTCTTCCCTATTTATTTATGTGTAATAGATTGACTTCTATCAAAATTTTTATGTTGATTGCGTCATACCTATCTTTTTTACTCGACTGCACCGCACGAGGCAAAGTGGGTTGCATACCGGAGACTGGGAGAATGTCTTGAAATGCGTCCAAGTTCTCCCGCCATCACATTTTCGGAATGATTTTGTGAAATAAAAAGAAAATGGGTCTGGGATTATTGAACTCAATGCACAAAAACTCTAATCTAGTGCGGTTTTTGTGCTAAAGGATTTAGTCCAGTGAACGAGGCGAATTTACGTGAGATAGCTTGACGAATGTTAATTTTAAAGTCATGTTACAGAAAAGTTAACAGGCGCCTTATACAGTATTGTGTCTTAGATAGGGATAAAGAGAAAATACTGGATAAGTTTTTTTTTCACCCGTGTGGTGCCGGGTTAGAATAGCACCTCCCCCTTTCTTCCCGTGGGTGTCGTAAGAGTCGACTCTGGGAAAGGGTTGGTGTATTGTGGGCGATGAGCTAGCAACCTGTCACCACAATATCACGTTTGACCATCTGGTTGCCCTGAATTTGCTAAACGTGGCACTGGATTTTTTTTTTAATTCATGTGCTCTGCCTACCCCTCCTGGGCATACAGGCGTGAGAATATGTATGTATGTATGTAAGTTTTTTTTAAGAAATTGTGTTTTCACTTTCACATTTAAAAGAAAATAAAAGTTGAGAGATTAAGTAAGATTTTTTTTCTCATGCCCTAAAAGTTCGTCGCGCGTACCTACTATTTCTAGAGCAAGGCAGAGCACACGAATGCCAATAAACTTAAGTAATTAATAAAACTCATAATTACAAAGTATGAAATGAAATAAATTTATTCGCTTTAGCCTTATCGCTTCAGTGTTAAGTTTTTAGACGGAGATATCTCTATGAAGTGTCACTTATTTATTAATTTGGGAAAAACGATTGATTGATTAACGTAAACCAACCAGTTCCTGTTCATTTGCACATTATTTTGATTAGCTGCTCCACAGTTGATGACGTCAGAAGACAAGTCTGACGTAAATATTGAAATTGTAATACGACTCCAAATATCTGAGTACCTATGTATCTTGGATCTACAAGAGGGTATTTTCTATCGTGACGAAATAGCTATTTTGCAGATGTTTCACAGTTGCTTGTTTTGCCCCATCAACATTTAAACTGTCTTAATCAAACAGTTTGGGGCAACTGTTTTAAAGTCGATCAATAATACTCAAGCAAGATGTTTCTAAGTAGGTAGTACTTAAATAAAGTTAAGTCCATGATAGGTCATTTATAAAAAATAAATGGATCATTTTGAGCCGTATTGGACGGTCTCACGGGAAAATATAATTTTGTCAGAGTTTACTGGCCTCGGTGACTGGTCTATTGAACAGTAACACGATTGTTTTTGCGAACTTGAATCATGACTCGTCAAGTCTGCTCGCTTATTTTCGTACCTGAGTTTTTATCGGCGATATAAATTCTAGGAAAAATGCGCTAGTTACCTCCACATTAAAGGATTTTAGAGATTGTTAACTACCTACTTAAAATGATCCTGCAATTAGCTACTTATTTGTGTTATAAGTGAACAAGATGGCATAGAATTTACCGTAAATATGTTTTTAATGGTCCACTTGAACCGAACCGAATGCACCGTCTGATAATCATGTTTCTTTTCCCGAAAATTTAAAAGTAGAAAAATTACGAAAGTTTTGCGAAAATTTCCCCAGCCTTTGTACCCCGGTTCTTATGCTAGAAGTATTTTTTACATACATACAGTCACGCCCGAGAATGGCCGAGCCAATTGACGTCTTGTTCACCCTTATTGCGTTGACATAAAGCTTTTTCTATCCGCGTTTTGCCGAAAAGGCGTCGACTAATGTGGGAAGACCCTAAGGCATGCCTACGTAAACCTATTCCCTTAGTTACTTCTTACGACATCCACAGAAGAGAAGAGATGTTATTCTAAACCCTACACCACACGGAACCATATACCAGACTATACCGGCCGTATGTCATTATGCCTAATCTAATGTATCTCATATCCGTACTATGGCACAAACAGCTATCAGAAAACATTACAAATATTAAAATTGCCTATAGATTATGCGGCCTTGCACAACCGGATATAATTTTACCAGCCAGCTATTTATTTATCGAACTGGTCAAACGCTCGCTGCGTACCTGTTGCGGGTGTCCATGACGCGACCTTAAAACTAAGCATATCATATGAATACACGTATAATTATTTTTTAAACTATTCAGACCAATTGGAAGGTTACCTCAATACGCTACTCAGAGTAGGGGACGTGTTAAGCAAAATATTTTAGAAAATGTGTTTTTGACATTCATTTTATTTGAATAATGTATGAATCTTCTGAGGCAGATGGCCTTGCGGGCGTTTCTTAAGCCACTAAGCCAGTGACAAGCCGGAAACTAAGATTGCAGGCTGCAATCGAGGTTAACATATTGCTGAAGTTAGTATTTTGACATAGACTTACATAATGCTCGCGCACGGACAGTACAGGCCTATTGGAACTGTGGACCCTATTGTTTCTAACTCATCATAGAACCTTTATCAATCAAAATCATGATTACGTTTATTTTAACAAACGTTCGTGAATTCGATAACGATTTCGTTTGCGAGTTATCACGGAATCGTATGGACCACGGCAGTTGTGCAAACGTTCCGCTGGCGGCGCTGTCACAGTTTCCATACAATTTTGCGAAAACTCGCAAACGAAATCGTTATCGAATTCATCATCGTTTTCATTACACTAGACGCTCAGGTCAAGAGTACCCGAAACCCACGAGCATTTATGAGGAGATTAATGAATATGGATGAAGCAAAAGAGGTATGTATGTCAGGTCAGGATCGTAGCGAGTGGAACAAAGTAGGCTCTGCCTATCCCTGCGGGAAAGAGGCGTGACGTTACGTATGTATTTTACCTTCAAAAATGGGTGCAACCTTAGGTACAGTCTACCACGCTAGCTGTTACGGCAGGTTCGTATGCAAAATCAACGTTCGAAATAATGTGTTCTGCAGATTACGTAATGGTCATTAGCGATTTTCTGCGCATCTGTAAAGATTAAAATTAAAGGCTGATTCTAAATGCTTAAGTATATTGCAAAAGTGATGTACCTATGTTTGTGACTTAGATCACATTTTTATACGTCCTGCGCTTCTTTTGCAAAGCTTGCTATTTATTTCCTTGTGTAAAGATAAGGCGTGGTGCATATTCCTAATAGTGTACAGCCAGTACCCAATAATTTTATATTGCATCAAGTAATTTGTATGCAACAGGACCATTGTAACTTTTTACTTTTTGGTTAAGTACCTAATTGTAATTTTAATCAATTAAAATCTAAATATTTACATATTTTTAAGATTTAAGATACAAATTTTATATTTATGTTTAAAAAGCCTTGCAGCCTAATGCTTTTAACGAATAAATTAAATAAAAGAAAACGTTCAAATGTCAAATTCTATTGATGCTATTAGTTGTTGGGTAACATTCGAAAATGGAACTAAGAACATCGATTGCACGGAAGAATTTAAAAATGGAACTGAGCTGACTGTTTGTGAGAAGTAAGTACCTACTGGCCATTGACGAAACATTTGAGGTCGCGGGGTCAGGGCCGCCCCGTCCCTGACCACGGTCAACGAACGGCTGAGCTTGAAGGTGACCTAACACATCGCACTTTTGCCTTCCCGTTCTGACCTGATGACAAAAAAAGAATCGCGCGCCTCAAAACCCAAAGTGAACAAGCGTCTCTTAGTGCCGGCGCGCACTACGACTTTTTGTCGCGCGACACGATTTTAAAATCGCGATGTCCATAGTGATTTTTTCATCGTAGTGCGCGCGATGACATATAAACCCTTACGTTGCATTTCTGCGATAAAATTATCGCGCGATAAAAAGTCGTAGTGCGTTCTTAGCCTTACGGCTGCGTTCAAGTTAGATAAGTAAATTTAATAGGTACCTTTATTTTTTGCACCCGTGTGGTGTCGGGTTTAGAATAATACCGCATTAATTCCGTGGATGGCGCAAAAGGCGATTATGTTTTAGGCGACAGGCTAAGCTAAAAAACATACTGCAACATTATACCGACCCCTATTAACATTATTATTTTATATTTTAAACCAAATTCCTGTCCTGCTAGACAATAAGGATGGAAATGGAAGGATGAGTCAACTCGTGACCACGGTCGCTGTAACGCGGCCGAAACGTCGAGAGGGTAAATAAAATTCGCGATTAAGTCCCGCGTTCATACATATAAATAAGGATTTGTAATTAACTTTGAACATTAAACTACCATGAGACTCACTCATAATAAACAACATGGGTAACTTAGGTATTAAATCAGGTTTAGCTCTACATCTTTGCAAACCTAAAACTATGCTAGAAGTGGCTGCGAAGCGTGATATAGTCATAATCATGATTTTGTCTATGTCACGTTTTGTGTGCTCTCCGTACCCCATTTGGGAACACAGGCGTGATTGTATGCGTATGTATGCATGTATCTCTACATGTTTCAGGTCGATCCGTAGCCCTTCATCTAGGAGCCGCAGCGGCTGCTGACAATCGCGTATGCGCACCACCGCTCTGTTCGCGCGACTTACCACGATTTCTGTCGCAGACATGCAGCGTAAAGGTTTAAAGGCCGATTATTTTTTACTAAATAAAAATAAAACACAGAAAGACAATTTCATTTTTTATTACATTAAAAATATCAATGTAGAGGTATCGTACACGCACAATTATTCGCCACAACATCTTTTGATATACAAGTCTCCTGAATGCAGGGGCGGGATACGACGTACAATCACAGAATAGGTAATAGTACTATGTACAGAAGACCCACTCCGAACATGTTTAGGCGTAAACATACTGCTGTCTCTTTCTATCATTCCCTGCTTGCCGACACCTTTCACGAGCGTACCTAAACTGCGGAGTGGACCTCCCATAGTAGACAGTCAGCCTCCGTGAACAATTTAACACCGAGTACAGTCAGGAACCGGGATTGCTGAGCCACTTGCCACTGTTCGCAATTTAGACGTGTAATCAATGACCGATGTGACAGACTAGGATGTCAGCTATTGGATTAGTATTACACGACCAAGTTACAAACATAGGTAAGTGCCTCAACAATCCCTGTTCGCGATGGTACCTAACCAAATGTGATGCTGACTTTGCCGACTGAAAAATCAATCTACATTTAACTGCGTTTATGGACCTTAATTATAGCGACAGGAGCTGGCAATCCAGTTGCTGCAGCTTCAAATTACTTTTTAGAATTCGGTGTAGCATTGGGGTGCCACAGGGCTTTGAAGGAAGAGGGGGTGAGGGACAAGGAAGACAAGAAGAATGAGCGAGACATTAGATACGTCACCAACTCCCACATCAAAGGTTTGCTCTACCGCCATCGCACCTACCACATCAAATGATCATTTATACAAGATCGCTAATTACTAGCTGGTGCCAAGTGTGCCTATTACCACAAGCACCTTGGGGTGGGCACAGAAATATTAGGTACCATATCTACAAGCAATAGAATCACGGTGTTATACATCGTACCGTGTACCACATGGTGCCTTAGAGGCATTCTACACGCACATAGAGAACAGACCAACTAGAGAAACAATGATGGCCACCCAGTTCCGCAAACCGTCAGTTTATTTTAACTTACAAACTGTCACAGAAACTGTAAAGACCCAATAACCATAGAGGAAAAAGCCAGTGTATTACGCGCGATATTGGGCCGGCCAATGAGAGCACAGCGAACGCCGCCATGCTTTGGCGGAATCGTCTTCGAACAAATTCATTGACATTAGTACTCTATAGGTTCTGTCCTCTATGTACACGCACGATCCTCTCACTCTTGTAGAATTTGTAAAGGTTCATTTGTAAAACATTAACAATCTCGCAAGACTAAATACTTAGCTAATATCAAAATATCATATACAATACAACAAAATTTGTTTCACGACTTTCGTAAGTTTGATACATCTTACTTTCATACAAAAATAAATATCAATTTAATATGACGTCTGAATGTTCTTACGTCTATGCGTCGTATTACGTCTATTTAAGAGATAATTAAACTACCACGAGACTCTTTCATCTTATAAAATACGGATAACTCAACAAGGACAACAACAACAAAGCAACAAAGTCGCGCAACAAGAGCGGTGGCGAGCAGTGCACGTTCGGCAGCAGCAGCCGCCGCAGCTCCTAGATGAAGGGCTACGAATTAGCCCGAAATATGTCGAGCTAAACTCGATTTAAAACGAGAGTTATACGTATTTTATAAGATGAGATAAACTGGATAAACACTTTCAGGCATTTGGGCGGGGCGGTAGGTATAGGGCAAACATAGACTTACAAATGTCACGACTGGTCAATAAAAACAAAAAAAAATCATAACGTATTGAGTTATAAACTTATAATAAAACGAGTAGACAATGTAGTTGTTTATAATGTTAGCTATTTATCTAGTCACGGGAGGATGTTGTTGTTTTACAAATATCCCTGTACATAACGATGAAAATACCGATACCGCCACAATAGGCTTGTCTCCTTGGTTAAAAAATTTTTAATTCTAATTAGTTCGTTCGTTAGATAATGGAAAAAAATGAGACACATATTTATTTCTTTTATCAAATAATAAAGTTAGATCATCAAACTTCCGGAGTGGGGGCTTGTGACGTCCGTAAAAATTGTACCGAGTCGTGACTGACGTGATGTCACGCGAAACTTTTAAGCGCTGTATTATCGTCATTTTTCGTTTGTCAAATAAAAGAAAAAACATGTGTTCAATATTGTTTAGTAATCTATCTGACGGTCTAAATAGTTTTTTTTTGTCACCTAGCCTATTCTCTCGTGTTTTGACGGTTGCTAAGGGATTCTATACAATTGCAAAAGTTCGCATAGGGCTAGCGAAGTACTGCACTGTTACAAAGCTACAATTAATTATGATGTTGGTTCACAACGTTATAATCAGTTATTGGCTTCGTATTTTACTTGTCACAACCCATACATCTATATTTAAACTAGAATAGCACAACGCGCAGTAAAGTATGCTCGCTCTGTGGTAAAACCAGTAGGTACTCCTAGTAGACTTGCCTGAGACACTCCCATTCGTACCCTAGTTATACTTAACATCGTCTTCATATTCTAGCTCTTTTGAGAAAAAGAAAGAAAATGATGTAAGTACCTGTGTATAATGAAGAGTGTGAAACGCGTTATTTCACGCCCATTTCACACTAAACTACTCTGGCTTTATTCAATCAAACGACAATATGATTTAGTCTTGAAATAAATAACTTTCACGATTAAATTTATTTCCTCGATTAGCTAGTTGAATCGACCCTAAAAGGAGTTTCAGCCGAAGCTAGTCGACAGTCGTGCAATACTTACTCGCTAATGTTTCACTAATAATAAATATACAGGATTCCTATGTATTAACATTGTCTTAATTCAAACCCACAAATTTACTTCTTGCCACAAAATCACGTTTACCCCTATGATGCTCTAACCGTCTCGCTGCTTTGTATGGTTTTTGTTTTAATCTAGCAAAAACACCTATTCAGTGACAAAAAGTGAAGATCTAGGTAAGAAACACTCGACAAGGAAATTATTAACAGATCTTAGGTATAAACACAGTTTAACACTTGAGCAGCCGAGGACACCAACATTCACCATTATTAGGTAAGTACTTATATGAAACATTTTGATCCTTATTAAGCTAGGTGCAACGTACAAGTGATACAAATTAAGTACGATAGCGTAATATAACATGAGAATTGCCTCCATCTAAAAAGGTCTAGGTACGGACAGCTGCAGAGAAAGGTAACCCCCTAGTAATGAAACATTGTATGGGCGGGGGGTTACTTTTCTCTGCAGCTGACTGTACAAACAGCAACACTATTTCCCTCGTAGACCTTAACAAAGTCTTTTGAATTCCAGAAATTTGGCAGATTACATACCTAATCAAGTAAATGTGTTGCTGGTTGTAGGTACATAATATTTGTATAAGGGCCGATTGTTCAATCACCAGATAAATTTATCTGCCAGTTAAAATTATTGCTATCCTTTTTTCGCGTCATATAAAAGAAAAGTGACAGCCAACATTTATCGGACAGATATGTTTTATCTGGTGATTGAAAAATTAGCTCTAAATATACAAAATCTCATTTAACTTCCGTACAATAAATATAACGGGTCACCGGGGTGAAATGGTGTACCCTACCTAAGGTACCTACATGATTTAGGTACATGTCTTTTAACGATTGATCTACCGATAAAAGCTTTGTTTGAACTGATTGGCTATAGCTACCTAATCGGTAAATTATGTCTCTGAATTATGTAAACAGGTAGAACGATAATACGGTCGCGGTAGCTATTGTAAGTAGAACATACACAAATGTTTATTCTTGTCTCTTTGTGGACGTGATAAAAGTTAAGAGTTTAAAACCAATAATTGTAGTAGGAAATACAGGCGTGATTGTATGTATGTATTGTAGTAGGAAAGATCAAATGTAGGTACCTAAGTACTTAGTACCTACCAACGACTCCCCTGTTACAAGCCCGTTCAAATAAAACATAAGATCGGGCTTTCCTAGTCTTGAATTTTATCTCCAAAGGCTCCCTCTAAGCTCCTCTGTCTTGTGGGAGAGGTTTCTTTTGAGGACATAAAATTGCTGGCCATAATCCTTAACTTTTACCATGTCCACAGAAGAGACACGAACTAACATTTGTGCATGACCAAAGTATGTATTTACATTGAAATCATTGGTGAAGTTCGATCACTGGGTCCATTCTAAAACTCTAAGACATTCTAAGTAGCTAATTTCAAAACTTTGCTTCTACTTTCGAACGGTATTTTCAAAAGGGTATAATAATCGGTCTCCATGACTATAGTAGGTATATATTTATACTAGATACACTTCTGTCAGTCTGTCTCATGTTACGTTTGATCGTGTCATGATTAAGTAAGTCTTGATTGCTAATTTTGTAGGTATTAAAGGTCCTAATTACTTTGATAGTTTATTTTTCAGACGGTACAGCCTTGGACGGATTCTTAAGCATTGTAATCATCAGAATGTACTTAGTTACCATTGTGTCAGAATTTGATATACCAATCTTATAATTACCCATCTACAAACTCCTTATATTGACAAAATTGTATGAAGGTAGGTACTCATACATACGGTTCTCGATATGGTTTTTAGGGTCCGAATAGCGCTGGTTTTAGATAATGTTGACTCATCACTTTTGTGAATAAAAAATAAAAGGAATGTTTTTCTAAATTTTGCGAAGTTGAGCTTCGTTCTTGGTCAATTGAAGTTAAATGTAACGGCGTCGTTTGCCAACGCTGAAATTATTTTTTTCTTATTTTTATATTTCGCAAGTCTTTCCTTCATTTTCTTCTAAGTGTAATGTAAAGAATGGAAAATCTGGAATAATTCTACGTACAGTAAAGTAAAGTTATCTCAACAAATAAGTACCTATTACGTACAGTTTCTAAGATTTATAGTGAAAAGTGGCGGTGGTGGTGGAGGTGGTTCTTTGACATCACTATCCAATAACCAATATGTGTCGCATCGACATTATAACCCAAAAAGGAATGTTTTATTTACGTTGCGCTTTTCCTTTTATTCGTGGTCATATTGGTTTTAATTTGTTACTTCTCATAATGCTGAAACTGTTATCAAGTAGGTAAGTTCAGAAATATCAAGAGCTCAACGCAAGTCGGTATTAAATATGATTTTGTAGAATTTTAGTTTTAACATAATCCGACAATGGGTATTCTAAATTCCGGACTCAAATTTCAAGTGTCTCTAGTCTCTACTGTCAGTCTGTCGCTCAATGTGCAATTCATAAGCTTCATGCAATTTAAAATTTAACTCTATAAGCAGAATGAGCGCTGCACAAAATCAAACACTTGAATAAGCTTATGTTTAACCGACGTTCGTTCATTCTCGGATTCGTATAATTACTTTATTACAGACAGATAATACAGGATATTATTCCATTTGACAGTTTATTTTTATTTCAAAAATGCAGTAAAAACAGGGTTTCTCAAGTTGTTTTTCACAGATTAGATACTTATGTTATGTTACTTTATCATACCCCATGTAACATTTTTATTGCAAATAAATTAAGCACTTTTGTCTGTAACATAAATCGAATTTTTTATTAACGTGTTAATTATTATTTGTGATAAAAAAAACACCTGTCCAATTTTTATTTGCCCCAGAGGTTGGGAACTCTTGCTGTAGTGTTCGAAAAAAAAACGGTTTGCCTTGCTGATCGCAATGACTTGATTTTTCCAAGATTCCCCAGCCTCATTCAGCAAAAACTACACATTGCAACTAACAAAATGGCCGTCGTATTTGCGTATATTGGTGCTGGACACCTCGATATGATAACATTACATTCTGCATATTCAAATTTAGGCCTTTCATATTCATTATTCACTATAGGTAAGTAAACGTATGGTTTAAACAATGCGTTATACTTTATTATATTTAATTACATGTGACCCTGACACAGTTACTATAAATTCGCCAAACGTGTGATACCTATCAGTTCCAAGCTTTTCGAGCTCCCGACGCCATCGGGGATAGGTACTCATAACTCCTACTTACTCAATTCGTTGTTTCTTCTACAATGCTCGGCATTAAACTTGGCCAAAAGTCGTTTTATAAGTCACGGTTGGTTCGCATGATGATGATTGATCGCGTTTACCGCGCGATTGGTTCGTTGGTCGACGTTAGCCTCCCGCTCCCGCATCGCATTGCGAGTTTCAATTTTGGCTATGTTAGTGTCCGACACGGGGCAGCAGCGTGGCAAGCTGTTTTTAGTTCATTTCGGAAAATCCAATGAAAAATATATCAGTTTTCTAACAGGCAATTTACCAAATAAATGGTAAGATTGTTAAACTCGAACAAATAAATATTCCGTGAAACATTATGTTTAGAAAATCAGCATGTACCGTTGTATTGAGGTACGTAATTGTAAAACATTTCTGTCAGTCAACCTGCAGCCCTTATCTCATTGATAGCACGAAATTAATTAGGAATTAGCCTCATTGGTGTCCTAAACATAAGTATTATTAGGTAGGTGTTTCCAACTCTTCCGAAACCTATTGGCAAAACTATCGTACGGCTCTCGGCGGATCACAAATTAATCGCTTTGATTCGTGATTGTTCAATATTTTTTTTCTTGAGTTACTTACTTATCTGTAAAAGATACAAAATAAAGCTTGAACACGCCAAAACGTGGGCACATAAAATATGAAATAAAAAAATATGTAAACCATATTTCAAGTTTTTAGGGTTCCGTACCTCAAAAGGAAAAAACGGAACCCTTATAGGATCACTTTGTTGTCCGTCTGTCCGTCCGTCCGTCCGTCCGTCCGTCCGTCTGTCAAGACCCTTTTTCTCAGGAACGCGTGGAGGTATGAAGCTGAAATTTATATCAATTACTTAGGTCTACTGTCCCTTGAAGCTGTGAAAAAATCAAACTTCTAAGCCAACGCAATCAAAAGATACAGCCGTTTATGCCGCAAATTTTCGACACTTGCAAGGGAATCAAAACCTACAGGGTGCTTCCCGTGAACTCAGAATCTTGAAATTTGGTACGAAGCAACGTCTTATAGCATAGATAAAGGAAAAATTACGAAAACCATAAATTTTTAGTTACATCACATAATATATTTTTTTTTAATAATTTTAAACTTACTACCCATTTCCTCGTAAACGCGTAGAGGTATTAAATTGAAATTCATACCAAATACTCAGGCCTATAATACCTTTAAGCTGTAACAAAATCAAACTTCTATGTCAACGCAATCAAAAGAAACAGCAATTTAAGCTGCATACTTTGAAACTCGCAAGTACTCGCAAGGGAATCAAAACCTAAAGGGTACTTCCAGTCGACCTAGAATCTTGAAATTTGGCATGAAGCAACGTTTTATAGCACACATAAAGGAAAAATTCCGAAAACCTTAAATTTTTAGTTACATTACAAAATATATACTTTTTAATAAATATAAACTTATTACTCGATTGTCGTAATGAACGAACTTTGTAAACCTTGCAGGTTTGTACGGAACCCTCGGTGCGCGAGTCCGACTCGCACTTGGCCGGTTTTTTATTATTGTAATTGCCTACTTACTACATTATAATTGTACATTTTTACATATTTTTTTATTAATTGTCATTTGAATACGCCATAGACCGTACTTTACAGATGTAGTGAGAAATTATTTTCCTTCGTAAATGTTCGGAAAAGTTCGTATTTATCGCTTTCTCTCAAATAGCTTCGGTACCCATTTTAAAGGGAATTCATTCCATAAAATATATGGTAAATATCCAGTTTTAAATAATAATTGTAATTGTTTTAAGTAATAAAACGATAAATACGAACTTTTCCGAACATTTACGAAGGAAAATAGTTTCTCACTACATCTGTACGTCGGATCCGGCTCATTAGGGTCTGCACCGCACTGTCGGGATATTTTTTGCAAGCCCAAGTCCACATTTTTTGCAACTCGGCAGCCGATTTAGGGTGTCTATGTTTTTTTTTCAAAATCCCTTTCATTATGGACCAATATTCTTCGATCTTCCTCAGTTTAGGACAATTCGGAGGATTGCACTGTTTGGGTACCACAGCAACAGCATTCTGGTCATACCATTCCATCACCGCTTTAGGGTAGTGACAGCTCGCAAGATCAGGCCAAAACAATGGTTGTGAACTGTGGTTGCGTAAAAAGGGTAAAAGACGCTTTTGCAAACATTATTTTTTGTAGATTTCACCGTTTACTGTGCCTGTTGCGATAAACGAACGACTTCGTTTGCCACAGCTACAAATAGCTTGCCATACCAGGATTTTTTTTGGAAACTTCGATCTCTTTTTTACCTTACAATCTTCTGGGGCATCTCTACGACTCTTAGAAGTATAAAATTCTTGCCCCGGTATCTGTTAAAGTCTGCTTTTATATATTTTTTATCATCTAATACAACGCATTCAAATTTTGTCATCAAATCATTGTAAAGTTTTCGTGCTCTTCGTTTTGCAGATAAATTCTGCTTAGCATCACGATTTGGTGCAGCTTGACCCTTGTACGATTTTAAATCATCTCTTGATTAGACTTTTTGCACATAGGACTGCGACATTTGTACCTTTTTTGCGACATTGCGTGATGATAGCTTAGGATTCTCTGTAAAAAGCAGCAAGACACGGGCTTCTTTTTTTTTGTCCTTTACTCCTTGCTTTCCTCCACTACCGGCCCTCCGACCCAAAGTCAAGCGTTCTCGGAACTATTTTAAAACCGAACAGACGGTGGATTGTGTGTATTTTAATAATTTTGCTAGTGCTCTATAGCTTAAATTGGGTTTTTGCGTATGGTTGAGCAAAATATTTTCACGCTGCTGATATTCAGAGCTCGCCATCGCGAAAACGACTGAATGAAGTGATACGCTCTCAAGATATTTTTTATTTATCATATAAAGGAGTTTACATTTACAGCACTAAATAGTTCCTATACTGTGTGAATGAAAAAAAAAAGTACTTATGTGTGCCCACGTTTTGGCGTGTTCAAGCTTTACCCACGTAACCGCGGCAGCGGTAACTTTGATTGACGCCAGCTAAATTACGTTCGACATATTTTACATACTTAATATAATGTCCTGAACATTTAATGTGTAGGTATTTTAGGTATGGTACCAAAATGAAATATCTACCTAATGTTAACATTTTGCAATCTCATACTTAGCTGCTATTTGCACTTATTTACTTTTTTTACAATTTTTTTTTAACAGAATCAACACATTGTCATGGCTTCAGGTGCTAGATGAAGATGACATGTGAAAGGATATCCGCCAAACTGATGGACATAATTTGAATCGCTTTACAAAGCGTCTTAGAAAATATAAACATTGACCAAAGTTTCCATACCGTATAACACAGGACAATTTAGGCCGCTATTAATCTACCTACCTAATCATTAACTTAGCCGTTGAAGAGGTCCCTGCAACCGTCGACAATCCAATCACAAAACACTTCACAATCTGATAATCGATTCTTTGCAACATTTAACATGCACACACGAACCTTTTTTGCCTCAAGTCTTAAACAACTATTATATTCTATGTTTACTATTCATCAACCATCTTTTACTTTAAATTAAACTGTTAAAACACGTATGGCCTATGAGGCGAGTTGTAGGGATCATACATAAACATAATACATGTGTAGGACTGTAGGTTATAGGACTATAAGTGGCCAAAATTGGAACTAATCTCCGACCGCCCTTTCGGCTTCGGCCGTCATCCAGCAGAAACTTGGGCCGAAACGAAACAAAACCGAATTCAAGATTTCGCGCTAATAGTCGAACATGTTAGAGCGATACAAATCAACTAGAACGACAAAATGTAAGTTAGTCGCGTTAAAGCCATAAATAACTTTATCTAAATCCTTACTAATATTATAAATTGGAAAGTGAGTTTGTTTGTTTGTTCCGCTTTCATGCCGTAGCTACTGAACCGATTGCTTTGAAATTTTGCACACGTAAAGACAGATACTTTTTATCCCGGAAAAAATTGATGTTCCCGAGGGAATGTTCGCTTTCGGGCGGAAAGCTAGTAAAAAATAAAGAAAAGTGGGTTGGTATTCAAATATTGACTCAACGTATAAACTAGTATAAAGAACGGCTAAAATGGCGGCAAAACCAAAGTCATTGAGCATCGGCCTCACAGACCCCTCACATTTTCCAAATTTAAGGTTTGTTTTCTCCTTTATGTCATCATGTTTTTAAGATGTTTAAATTTTCAAAGCAGATCTTTCTTTAAAAGTAATTATAGTAAATATCGGTCTCCAGATGCAGGTTTCCTATTAGCGCGATATAGAATACCTCTCTTTTTCTGACTCCTCTAGTTAAGATAGTGGCAGATATAGTCCATTCATTGCTGTGCAAGACGCACAACCATGAGCATAAGGGGTGGCTACTATATACACCCCGCGATAAATACTGTCGTGCTTGGTACTTTGGGTGGCGTTAAAGCTCCCATTATCCAACTGTTCAGTATTTTTACGCCTTCAACAAGAATATAATCCCCTTTAATGGCCTCAAAGTCCAACTGGCAATGCTTACAAACAAAAAATGGCGATGGCTAAATGGTTAATTAAATAGAAGTGTATCTTAATTTGTTACTCACACCAGTACATAATAGTCAATGTCCAGCTTCATACCTAAACATACATACATAATCTCACGCCTGTATTCCCAAGAGGGGTAGGCAGAGCACATGAATTCAAAAATCCAGTGCCACGTTTAGCAAATTCGGGGTAACCAGATGGTTAAACGTGATAATTGCAGTGACAGGTTGCCAGCCCATCGCCCACAATACACTAACCCTTTCCCAGAGTCGACTCTTACGACACCCACGGGAAGAAAGGGGGAGGTACTATTCTAACCCGGCACCACACGGGTAACCCGGCACCACACGGGTACCTAAAACACTAAACATATAAAGGTGCACCATTAACTACAGTGTTACAAGCACGTTTATCTACCTCTATGTGTTACTAAACATTTGGCACTGGTAAAAAATAGGCAATATAAAATAAAATAAAATAAAATCATAATCTGTACACATTTTTATTGTTGATAAATCAAATTATGGATTGAATGTTTTGTCACTAATCGCTAAAGCAAAAGCACAGACAAACATTTAGTTAATGTCTATGCAAAGGATGTTGCTATGTTTAAAGTGTTTAAACAAATGAGAATTGACCTGTGGGAACCAATGTGTCCCATAAACTGCAGACAGCATGCAGTATCAACAAATTAACTTATAAATATGGCATTGGTGTGAGACTGCGTAAGAGTTAACCACAGCTATGAATTTGTACATTTGAAACAACTTTGTCCAGTTTATTAAATTAACAACAGACACTTAGTAAGATAAAATTTGCAAGCTCATATCTCACTCAATAACATAGCTGCAAAAACAACCTTGTACATTATTCTATAAAGTTTACTTTAAGAAACACACAGTACAATTTATGGTCTTCTGAAATTTATCAGCTGGCTATCTTAATATCTATATTTCTTTAGTCTTAACTATCCCATTTTGCACTATGTATAAAATTACATAGAAAACTAAGCATAATTCATAATTATAATATCTAGTTCCAGTCACTGTAAATCCTTCAATACAAATTAATTTTATTATGTACTGTATCCAAAGTAAAAAAAAAAACAATATTATTGCAGAACACCTAAAATCAGCATCCGTAGAGAACTTTTGTTGGCAGGTGTGAAAAGTAGGCTATTTCACTGCAAGCCTAATGCATACAGGTAGACAGACTAGCATCAATTCTGTACTACACGATTATTAAAAATAAAACTTTAAATAGAACCAAAGTATCACTGGAGAAAGTCAATCAATTACATTGTTCATTAATGCCTTCACTGCTTAGGAACAATTAACATTATCTCTCCCAGTAGGTATTAAGTCCATGATTGCACAAAACAGATCATCTTACTCCATCTGTCCACTATGGCGTTTCAACGGATCACTCCTATTAGAGTTTGAAGGGTTTATTTTTCTTTTACGACAGTCAAACCTCACACCAGTTTCCTCAACAATTTTCTCACTATTTTTGATGGCTGAAATTATGTTCTCCTTTGATGGAGGCACAAGCTTTAATTCTTCTGAACTTTCAACTGCAGAAGGCTCAACAAGATGCATTACTATACGCTCTAGTTTTTTTGGGTGCTCTACAAGAGCCTCATCGCCAATTGTAACTCTCTCACTCTGTTCTTGGTTCATGTCAACTATCACGGAGTATTTGCGTTTCATCTCCTCCATCATTCTTTGGCCATAATCATCCCCGATAACACTGTTAACACATACAAAGCTCTGAACTCTTTTAGTGTCTCTGTCAATTTCAAGGAAACCCCTAGTTCTCATGTATATAAAGTGTCCTGATCTGGACATCAATCTGTAGTAGGACTCCCCAAATTCCCTGCTTTGGTCATACATCTGTCTCAAAACACAAATAACCCATCGCACATCTTCTTTGTGCATAAAAAAGAAAGCAGAGGTACCAGTTACCTCCTCTGTCAAATACCCAGCCACCAGAGATATGCTCTGGTCACATTGGACTATACGGCCATCTATCAGGTGCCTCGTCCAATACTCAGAGTAGGCGGTAGGTGGCAAGATTCGTGGCGGTATGTTGTTTGTCATCACATGAACCATTCCGATAAATACAACATCGTTACCACTTGATGAAAATGTACGATTATGTCTCACTCTTTGCCTTCTTATGATTTGCTCGTCTTGTACAACAGCTGCTGTGGCTTTGTCAGAGCGCCTTAAGGTACCATCAAACCTGCAGCGCTCATACCGAGGAGGATCTGACCTAGCACCTGCTCGGACTATGCGTATATTGAAGTTATGGCGTTGCTCTACAATAGTTTTGTCACAACCTGTCTGTAGCTCAGGGGGGTAGATGTGTTGACGTAGCACTTCCTTATCCTCCGGGTGTATGTAGTTGTAGATGTCTTGTCCCAATAGGTCAACATGACAGTAGCCTAGTTTCTCTTGAACATTAGGTGAGACATTGAATACGCGGCCGCGGCATGTGACAGTTATCATGAACCCACCAAGGAGGTCGAAAAACTTAAGGAAGGAGGGGGACCAGGTCTCGACGTGCGAGCACTTGATGGTGTTGCCGAACACATGCTCGTTGCGCAGCTTGTTGGCAGCGAGACGCAACACACTCGTCTTATCCACTTTGCGCTGCGAGTGCACGATGTCCGACAGCAGAGACATCATCACAGTTATTTGGGAGTTATACTGGCTCCTACGTTGTTTCTCAGCTATGATGCGCGACTCGCGGTCGCTCGCCTTGGCTGGGGGTAGGTCCGGCGAGCGAGACTCCGATGAGGAGTCGCCGCTAGCAGCCGCGTGCAGGTCGAAGGCCATCGGCGGTGGCACGTTCACGGCCATATCGAACTCAGGACTGCCGATGCCTCCGATCTGACCTGCTAATGCCGTCTGCATTCCCATTCCCAGCCGCATACCCGCCCCTTCGGGAGAACTCATTGCAATATACACTGCACTGCACTATGCGCGCACACTTGTTTATACTATAATCATTGTTATAGTACGCACCGTTTTATTCCGAACCAATAGCTGGTTCGCACTTTCGATTGAAATCACAACACTTCGTATTAGATATCAGGAGAATATGTAAAAAAAATCCATTATAATCAAGTCTTTCTGATATTGACAATTTTTTTGCTACAAATATTATGTTCAGACCGATAGCACTGAATGAATGAGTGACAGTGCAGTGCAGGCGAAGACTGAACTGACATAGACATATTACTTGATCTTGCTGGATTCCATTTAAAAAATTCCTTACTCCTTCTGCTAATCCTTCTATCTCTCTTGCTCTTCAGCAAAACAATAGTACAGACTAGCAAAATTAAAATGAAATGACGGAAATAACCCAAGACTTTGTCTTTGTTTCAGTTGAGGCATAAACAATGAAACGATGTAAAACGGATTGTTACCAACTTAACAAAATAAAGGTGAAATCCATGTTCGAGCCACTTTGCTAAATCCGTGTAAATGTACGTTTAATTTTTATTATTAAGTATTACTTATTATTATTTTATTCAGTTCGTATTAGAAAGATATTTTCATTTGTAAATAGTTATAGCTTTACAAAACAGTCCTATATTTTGAAAGTGTTGTGTTGTGATGTTCGCTACTTTTTTTATTTGGTTTTAAACTAAAATTGTAAATATACGCATTTTCTTTATCATATTTGGAGAAAATAATAATTATAACCACTCAATGTTTGTCATAGTCTTTTCCTAAATTTCTTGTTTTTACCATAAAACTTACACAGCTTACAAATATCACAACAAACATACAGTAAGGAAAAACGAACAAAACACTGACACTATAATCTATTTAACCCTTTATTTGACTTTGTATATTGTGATATACATTAACAAAAAAAAATTCTGCACAAGTTAGAATAGCTCCAACATTCTGCGGTCGTGGGCGAGGGCGTTGTGGGCCCCAGGTGGAACGCGCCCCTTGTTGACGATGGGTGCGTTCCGGTAGGCGCCCACAACGATTGTATCGCCCACTTCAGCGTTCCGGTTGGCGCCCGTGGTCGTTGCGAGCGAATCGTTTGACGTGACAGATGACGTCATTGCTCGCGACCACGTCGCGCCCACTTCGCCCGCAAAATGAAGGTGGGTCGGCGTGGGCTTTCACTTAAACGTCACCTGTCACGTGACACATGTCATCAGATTTTGATGAATTTACCGAATCTCATTCGTTTTGCGAAAAATGCTACCATAAATTAACGGGAATCCCTGTTTAATTAAATTTTGCTCCAATCCATGCGAAATATTTACTAACAACCCCCAAACCTGCACGTTTTCTCTATGCCGCCATATTGGAAGCCCACGACGCTCAAATTTTGCGTTCCACTTGAAACACTCGCCCACAACGCCTGCGGCGTTTTTTCCCAAGTGGAACGGTAGATTCTGCGGTCGTGGGCGAGGGCGTTGTGGGCCCTAGGTGGAACGCACCCGATGGTTTGACTTTTTGACGTGCCATTCGTGCCAATTTCAAATTTCGAATTTCGTTTTTGTCGGTGAATGTTTTAATTTCAAATAACTACCAATGACAATGATGATGTATTGTGATGATAAGCATGTTAATGTTTTCTTTACGGTGTGTATAAAAAAATGTCATCGAACAATTGAAATCAGAAAAAATAATTATCTTCATTTGTTTTTTTTGTGCTGGTGGTTTCTAACTTGACAGTATGCAGTCATCGCATTCGAGTAACCGGTTTAGTTTGTCGGTATTTTGATAACGTCTTAAGGTCAAATTATGAGGAAAACCTAGAAGATAATGTGAATCCCAATAACAAGTATTTGTTCTGTTCCAGATATATACACACGTCAATACTTAACGCGAACCGAAGTGGACGGGCTATGTTAGTCTCTTTTGAAAAATAACTTGACAAAATGATTTTTAATTTGCGTGTTTTTTGTGTAATATTTTTAACACCCTTGATTTCTGCACTGGAAGGTAAGCAAACTTATTTTTGACTGGTTATGGTTTTGCATACATTCTGGAAGTTATACGGGTAAGGCTCAAAAAAATTGTACATAAATTAAGGGTTAATAAAAACAAAATCACGATCGCGTCACGTGTGTAACGAAAATTACCTATACAAAATGTATGGGTAATTGTCGTAACACAAAAGAATCAATTAACTTTTGTTTTTATTAAAGCCCTTAACTAGGTACAATTTTTTTGAACCTTACCCATACTAATTTACTCAAAACTTACTATTTCTTTTATATATTTGTTGTTTAATGAAACGGCCGAGCCGGAAAACACTTAAAATCTAGGAAAATTATTTACAACAATGTTTAATTGTTTTGCCACTCTAAGCTCTCTGTATATAACTTAAGGCAGATTTGATAAAACTCACCCCACTGACTGAGGGACAAACGTTTGTATTAATTGGTACAATCAGGGAGTAGATATCAACCAACCAAAGTGACACACAAACCATAGTTTTATTCACACCATCCTACTAATATTATAATTGTGAAAGTTTGTGAGTATGTTTGGATGTTTGTTACTCTTTAACACAAAACTACTGATTGGATTTTAATTAAACTCTACAGTAATGTAGCTTATACATCAAAATAGCACATAAGCTATAATTTACCCCTACGCCGCGTGGTCCGATCGCCTTGTCCGATCAATCGGACTACGAATATTTTTTTTTCCTGTTGGCTCGATCGATCGGGCAGTAAAGACTCCTCAAAGTCTTGTAGTCCTACTATCGGACTAACAGGATTTTAAAAGTTCATCTAGCCCGATTGATCGAACCACAAGACTTTGTAAAATCCTCTTATTTCGATTACACAAATTTTATTTTTCCTGGTGGTTCGACCGATACCTATGATTTTTTTGTGTTATTTACGATACGAGTACGATAGACAATTCGTATTGTGGCGATTTAATTTTAATCCACACGAGTTCTGAATTACGTTACGAACCTGTAGCTTACAATGTTTTACAGTATAGTCAACCATTTGGAACCCTAGACCACAGTAGGACTATGTCATAGTAACATTATTGCTACCACAAAAAATTATCGATCGATAATTATCTACTGTCTTTCTGTCTTGTTCGAGCGATAGCTAGGTGAAGCGACGCACGCCAATTTTTCGATGTTCGTGGTAGCCCTGCTCCTTATGATAGTGGCAATTGTGCCGCATTTTCCAAACTGCAAGACTAATTTTGTACACCACGCACATTGCATGGTGTACAAAATTAGTCTTGCAGTTTGAAAAACGCAGCTTAGAACGATTGGCACTATAAGTAGCGTCAATACTGACTGAGCTAGGAGACCGTTCGTTGCCGAAACTTTAAATTTAATTCGAAACTAAATAAAACAACTTATATGGATAAAAATAATATAACAATAATACGAACACAACCCATTACAATAGTACTTAATGAGCTCAGATGAGATAACCTCTTTGAAGGAATCATTCACTAGACTTCTCTAATAGTTTCGATAAAAATATGTCCGGTCAATCGATCCAACAGGAAAATAAAATATTCGTAGTCCGATTGATCGGACAAGGCGATCGGACCACGCGGCGTAGGGGGAAATAACAGGATTTTACAAAGTCTTGTGGTTCGATCAATCGGGCTAGATGAACTTTTAAAATCCTGTTAGTCCGATAGTAGGACTACAAGACTTTGAGAAGTCCTTACTGCCCGATCGATCGAGCCAACAGGAAAAAAAAATATTCGTAGTCCGATTGATCGGACAAGTCGATCGGACCACGCGGCGTAAGGGATAATTTATATAGAATTTGTTGGAATTGTCCAAAATATGTCGATAAGTGTCAAGAAAGTGGGAAAAAATCTACGATCTGCTAGCAATTCTGCTAGCCAAAATTAAATAATTCTCTCTAAGTAAATACTCCCAGTAAAAACCGAAATCCACGCTTTTTTTTACTTACTTAAAAAAATATACATCTGGACTTGGGTCTTTAACATTAGGAAGTAAAGGTTGTATGGCTTTAAGCACTGTATTTCCAATCAATTTACATACAAAATTGGTTTTAATCAAAACAAACACCATGCGCCTCATCATTGTCATATAGATCATTGTTTTATGGTGACCATGTATTTTCCATTTACTTGCATATGTATAGAACAATTATGCTCCCACATACATGCACATTTTTTTATGTAAGAGAAGATAAACAAGCCTGCAGTAATCACTGCCAACCATACACCACACACAGGGGGTGTTGGTCCTTTGAGAGATAAATAAGCTTGTTTTTAAAGCAATCCATATTGTAATGCTCAAGAAAAGTTAATGTAGGAAGTTCGTCAATGGTTTAAGGGAAGTTCTGCTTAAAGTGGATCTTCGTCCTGAAACCAGCTTCCTACTTGCTTCAACATTTCTAATAGGTACAGTCACAAACCGAGATTGTTGAGCCACTTGCCACTGTTCGCAATTTAGATGTGTAATCAATGACCGATGTGACCGACTAGATGCTCAATATTGGATTGGTATTACACGACCAAGTAACAAACATATGTAGGTAAGTGGCTCAACAATCCCAGTTCGCGATGGTACGTACTTTAACAAGAATAACAGATTGAGAGACAAATTTCATTTTGGCCTCTGTCTCCTCAGTTGTCCCAATACAATCAACATAGGACATCAACTGCAAGAATAAGTTTGCAGTTGCAAAAGTATTATTTTTCGATGATTACTTTTCATCAGATAACCATATTCTATTTGATCCCTCATAAAAAAACTCCTTATTCAAGTGATATTCTTTGCCTGTTTGCTGTTACTTCTATTGCTCTCCGTTTCAACATCATTCAATTATTATCCTATGGTTGAAACTTTTAGGGGGCATCCATAAATTACGTGAGGTGTTTTTTCAGTTTTCTTACCCTCCCACCCCCCTTGGTGAGATGTCGTGAGATTTTATTCAACCCCCTCCCCCACCCCCCAAATCTCACGTGAGATTTTTCAAAATGTTATTGTAAAAAGAAAAAAATGAAATGAAGACGTAACTTTAAAAAAAACTTACATTTTCTTGTTTCGGATACACTCATGAAGTGTCAAATATAAAGCGCCATCCACATACTCACTTTTAAGACCTTAGGCATCTGGATTAAATGGACCAAAATAGTAGTTTTTTTGTTTGTTTGAAACAAAAAAAAAAATGCGTGATATTTGCCGTGACCCCCCCTTCCCCCAACGTGAGATATGGTGAGATTTGACTCGACCCCCTCCCCCCCTAAAATACCTCAAGTAATTTATGGACGCCCCCTTAGGTACTTAGAAAAAGGTAAACAAACAAAGCCAACCCGACAAAGCCAAAAATCACGTAAGGTATGTGTTGCTACATTAAATACGACACTTCCTATTTTAGGCGCATTACGTAATGCGACTAAAATAGAAAGTGTCGTATTTAATGTAGCAACACATACCTTACGTGATTTTTACCCTTGTTGGGTTTGTTTATCTTTTTTTAAGTACCTAAAAGTCTCAACTCAACTATGTATAAAACCTAGAATAGGGTTGCCACCCATAATAAATTATTGTACATTATTTCAGACAATTGTACTTTAGAACCGAGAGAAGGAAGAAAGCACACGAAAATATTTTTTTTTTGCACAATTTGTTTTGGAATTTTAGAAAGTGTTTTTTCTTAATAGACAATTTCAATTGATAAATTAATGATGTATTTGATCCAAAGTGAAAAAAGTAGCAAAAAAGATGTTTTTAAAAGTAATAAAAACAAAATGTACTTTATTTTGATACCATGCACTTTTTTTCTTACCTGTGTACATAAACATTTAAAAAAGTTGGCAACACTAATCTAGACAAACTGTGTTTATATTTTCAGTTGGAGATTCATGTACTCCGAATGATCAAATATCTGCGGGTGTTTGCACTGTGATCTCTGACTGCGAGGCAGCTGTCAGGTCAGTGAAGATAGTGGCACAAGATAAGGCGTTGGGCAAAACCCAGCTGATTAAAAAATAGTGGTGTATTTTGTGGGTGTAACAATATTTTGTAAAATTATAAATGCATAATGTTGATCAATACACATAATGTTGATGCTCATAATGTACTTAATAAGCATAAATTTAATAAATACGATGATATTTTACAAATTTTACATAATGATCAGTAATTGGAAGGTCCCATTAATAATGATATCTCATTCTTGAAAGAATAATCAGTTTCAGATTATTACATAAAGCAGTCTGCAATAAACTTGGCTAGATTTTAAGAAGCGGAGTTCTGAATAAGGGTCTCACCAAACCAGTCGACGCCTTTTCGGCAAAACGCGGGTAGGAAAAGCTTTATGTTAACGCAATAAGGGCGAACAAGACGTCAATTGGCTCGGCTCGCTCGGCCGAGAATGCCCGAGCCAATTGACGTCTTGTTCGCCGTTATTGCGTTGACATAACGCTTTTTCTGCCCGCGTCTTGCCGAAAAGGCGTCGACTGGTTTGGTGAGACCCTTAGTGAAACATATAATTAAAAACAAGCAGTTTTTTTTTCAAAAACCCCTGATATCCTTTCCTACTTAATAAACTTCCTATTTAATGATGTACAATTCAGTCAATGGTTTATTTTTTATTTTTCAGGCTTATTAAAACTAGAAACTTCCACTCATTCTCAAGATGCGGTTTCCAAGGTTTGATGGAGGTAGTTTGCTGTCCCCCATCCTCAGGAACTGTAGATAAATTCGGTAAGATAACATAAAAACTGCATACCAAACCTTTTGCTCTAACTAAAGTAAATGTGGTATCAAAATAAAGTACTTTTTTTTTTAAACAATGACAAAGTACGTATGGCAACCCTATTAGCTAGTAACTACATCGCACACGACGTTACTCCAACGCGACGAAACTCTGGTTTCAATATGTTTCTACTTTCTACTATTCTCGGCAAACATGTCAAGTGGATCAATTCAAATTATCTACTTCATAGTCGCAGAAGGAATGTACCTACGCAGGTTTTAAAGCCCTAACAGACGACCAAATTTGGTTTGGTCCGAACCACGAACTTGGTTGGCTCCAAACCAAATCTCCGAACAAATGTTCGGCCAACCGCTGAACACACATTCGAATTTCGTTTGGAGCCAACCAAATTCGTGGTTCGGATCAAACCAAATTTGGTCGTCTGTTAGGGCTATTAGATTATTGAGACTCACCCGTAAATTCTAAATAATGCATACTCAGATTGTCAGGTGTACTACAACTCCACCAAAAAGTTAAAAAAAAAACCATTTGTTTACATTTATTTAAATACCAAAATAGTGTTTAAATACAGAGTGCTAATGAAATCCGTAACCTGTTTGTTAATAAAACTTAAAAATATAATTTGAGTTGTTTCTCATTTTCTTTTGTACATAAAAAACTATGGGCGTTTGTGCACTAGGTACCATGAATTTTACGGTCCGGCTTTTTCATTGAGTTCTCGTCTCTCTTGCTCTTCCATTAAATTGTATTGGCGTGAGCGGGACGGCGCGACAGACCTTAAAAAACCGGACGGTCGGACCGGAAAATTCATGGCAGTGCACAAGCGCCCTAAGTGTCATCAAAGTTTTCCTAAAAATTGCTAACATTATCATTATTGACACCGCGCAGGCAACTGGGTACAAGTACAAGCGCGCGCGGTGCGCCGTCCCGCGTCCCGCCTTCACCCCCCTTCGCCTTTAGCGCACCGCGTGCGCACCATACAATATTGTTTTGGGAATTTCCCGATGAAAAAAAAAGAAAAAAAAGGTTTTCTTTTTTTACTACGGTGTTGTATTAGTAATTCCGAGTATCAGGAATTAATTTCGTTGCGGATTTAATTATCACCCTGTATGTGTATACATATAAACAAGTATCGCCAAACCGAAGGTGAGTGATGTCATTGCCAAGTCCTTGCCCTCATATTTTTAATCATGTCAACATAAAGACTTCCTTCCGCATATGGAACTACTCAAAAAGAATTAGTTACAAACTGAAATTATTATAGAGTTGCTTAGCTTGAGCGTCAACGCCCATACAATCACATTGAAGTTCGCACACGAAGCGAAAAGTCATCAACTATCATAGTAACTAAACTGTACGTCTAGTGTGTTCAAAACGATCATGCAGTCGATAACGATTTCGTGTGCGAGTTATCGCAAAATTGTATGGAAACAGACAGCACCGCCAGCGGAACGTTTGCACAACTGCCGCGGTCGACACGTCTCCATACAATTCCGCGTTAATTCGCAAACGAAATCGATATCGAATTCATCATCGTTTTGAATACACTAGACGCTCTGACCACGAGAGATGTGGCGTGCCGGTCGCCACGGTACAGGCTAGTCGCTTCGAACAAAGAGGAGGCCTATGTTTAGCAGTGGGCGTCTTATAGCTGAGATGATGATGATGAAAAAGCAAAGGTGGAATAAGTTACAAAATGGAATGTTCTGCGGTTATTACAACGATAAATCGTTTACTGTAGTGATTTACAGTAGGAAGTGGGGATAATTTAGCGCATAGCTTTTCCCAGGTAAAAGCGATGCACGAAGCTACCCCCACTCGAAGAAGTCTTCCCATCTAACTTGCCGAGGTCTTATATCACCTGATAGTCCTTACGTGTTTGCAATGGATTTTGATGAATGTCCTGGCTCTGTGTGCTAAAATATTTCAATAGCCTTCGTTTTTACAGGAAGTACCGAACGGAACCGTGCCAGCCAAAGGATTGCTGATGTGGGTATGTAAACTGTTTAGTATTCAAAACCACGCATACATACATACAACACCACGCCCTATTCCCTTGCGGGTTAGGCAGAGACAATAGGACACCATTCCCTTCTATTCTGGCATACTTCTCTCGCTTCATTCACATTCATCCCTCTCTTACTTTTCTAATTTGGCCTCTTTTCAGAGCGTCTAGTGTATTCAAAACGATGATGGATTCGATAACGATTTCGTTTGCGAATTAACGCGGCATCCGCCATTTTGTAGCTGTGGCCATTTTGAATTTACAATAATAATGAATGAATGAATATACATTATTGTATTGTCATTGTCACTAAAACTAAAAGCGTATTAAGATGAAACACTTGACGGAAAAAAGGTGAAATTTTAACTTCTAAATCTGACCCAAGAGAGAATGAATGAACGAATAAATATAAAAATAAATGGGGTAAGCTAAATAAAAGCGTAAAAAAATGTATCCTTCTGGTTGCCTCAATTTTAAGGTCTTGCTTGCGTATTTTGTCACCTTCAATTTATTTATGTACCTATTTGTTGCTGATTATACTATAACGTAACTATAAGTTTTAGTGAAATAAAACGAATATACTCTCGACTTTACATCGAGATTAGCTCAACACGTTTCGGGCCAACGTGTCAAGGCGGCTGCGTTTTGACGCACGTTGCTCCCGATGACGGGCCACGAATTGGACCGGAACAAGTCCAGCCTAGCTCATTTCGATGTATAGTCTTGATAGTGATAGTCGTTCACTATGAGCTAGTCTCACAGTAGGTTAATGTTTAAAATAATAATACGTTTATTTACATTTTACAGAATGTAATAAAATCATTAAGTCATTTCTACCGCCGCTGAACACGTACATAATAGGCGGGGAAGAAGCGACGATTGGAGAGTTCCCACATATGGTAAGTAGGTTATTTATAATAATACTAGCTTTCCCCCCGCGGCTTCGCCCGCGTGGAACTCTGTTATATTGCGGTGTAAAGCACATCTACTTATAAGAAAACTTCTCGTTTCAAACGACAAACAGCGCCATCGATCTATCATCTATCGATCGATCATCGATCGATATCGATCTATCAAGCAAACAATATATTTTTTTCCCTCGGGAATATCAATTGCTTCCGGGATAAAAAATATTATTTAATCCGGACTTCTAACTTTACGTCTGCAAAATTACAAAGCAATCGGTTCAGTAGTTACGGCGTGAAAGCGGAACAAACAAACAAACAGAATATGCTTCAATTTTTACAGAAAAGTGTCCAGATGAATGAGACGGTTAAACGCTCGAATAAAACCTACGTTATGCACCAATTCCAGGTAGCGCTCGGTTTCGATCGCGACAGCGGGTACCAGTTTGACTGCGGCGGCTCGCTGCTGTCCGACACGTTTGTGCTGACGGCAGCACATTGCGTCGACAACCTGGAAAAGTAACTCTTTATTTAGTAACATGATTAGACCCGCTTATGGACATGCAATAGGCTCAATTCAGCGGCTCGTCCAAGCTTTGTACGGGTTCATTGTTTTGTTCTGGGGATCAGTTTTGGGTTTTTGGGTTTTTGAATGTTTTATTCAAGGATAAAGGCCGGTCAAGGAGCACAGAGAAATTAGAGCGTTGACCCGCTGCTATCTATCTCTGTCGCACGCCTTCAGTAATATTGTCCTCACGCTTGCATAGTGCGACACACGTGCTCCTGTGCGAGCGTGAGGGCAATATTACTGCATGCGTACCAGCGGGTCAACGCTCGAATTTCTCTGCGCTCCTCGACCGGTTTTTAGCTTTCTAATAAGCGATTACTTGATATACTTAGCACGAAATGCATTTGAGTGTTTGCATAAGCATATGTATAGACAACTGTAGTTACGTACTGATTGCATATTTTAGTAGTATTTAATTTGTGTTGTTTATTTAACCGACTTCAAAAAGAGGAGGTTCTCAATTCGACCTAATTTTTTTTTTTTTTTTTTTTTGTATGTTACTCGATAGCTCGGAGACCCGTGGACCGATTTTCAAAATTTTTTTTTTTAATCGATAGGGCATAACTCGAAATTGGTCCCATTGGCACGACACCAGGATCTGATGATGGAATCTTGGAGAAATCGAGGGAACTCTTCAAATTTTATATGGAGATGTACGGCGTTTTTGGTAATTTGTTGATGAAGTCAAGATTTTACATTCAGTAAACAGAATCTTTTCAAAATATTGGTAATTTGAAGTCGGTTTTTTTTTGTTTAAAATTATTTCATATTTCTGATGCATTTGTCTGTATTTTATGCAATTGCTACATAATGAGGTGCTTTCGACCACGAATGTGTGTACAGCGATTAACACACTGTCACGCACCACGTACTACACTGCATGTTGCGTGTCGACGCACCTACGCGCGTACTTGCAGGAGATTTGCATCATTGCGGTTTGTGGATTTACGACATAAATCAATCAGTCGAGATCCATTTTCAAACGCATGCCAATCCCTTCCTAAATCCCGCACAGGACTGCGTGACTCGGTGTGTTATACCTTGCGTCTCGCCCCGCAACCACGCGCGGGGATGCATGTTTCTCCGCTTGTAGACGCGTAATCTGCATGAACGCGCGTGGATGCATTTTCTGTGTATTGGACTGTGCGTGTTTTCTGTGCAAACGGAGATACAAGCAACAGTAGAACACGCATTCTCGCACTACGCTGCGTGTTGCGTGGCAGTGTGTTAACGCCTTAACGAAATGGGTAATGCTAATTTCGTTATAGGATCACACGTGTGTTCAAGACGTATTAATGTAAGCGGTACTATGTAGTGCTCATAAATTCATTTTGAGTAATCACATTCTACAGGGTGATTTAGGGGTCGTGGGGCAAGAACGAAGTATTCTACTTAAATATAAGGCATGCAAGATTTCTTTTTAACAGTATTAATACGACACACAAATGACGTAAAAATGGTGGTAAATCAACCTGTTTTTAAATATACTCGTAGACAAACATTCCATCTTGTGAAATTGACGTTTCATTTGTACTGAAATTTGATTTTAAATGTATTTACAAATTTTGGCATCGTAATGAATGATAAGTTTGCTGCATGGTTGCATGTGCGTGGATTTCATTGTGCAGTATCTATTACAGTTTGACATGTTTATTAACTCACATTTGAAAGGCCTTGAAAGGCCAGTCCTGTGTTTTTCGTATCTGAATGGCTTCTACACCACTTCACGCAACTTGACGATATAATATTTTAAATCGATTACGACATAATAACAAACTGGGATGATCGTTTTTATACATTCATTATACGCAGGCTATTGTTATTGGGTTAATGTTACTCATTTCTCATATCCTAAGCTTCATACATTGCTGTGGTCCCCTGGGTCATGGGACGGTGTATTTAATCTAATGAATACTGTTCGCGTAACAAAGGTGACTCACTGGCGCCTTTTCCTTCCAGACGCGGAACCCGGATGATATGGTGATGGCTAATTTCAATTGCTTTAGGACTAGACTTTCGCTATGATATTTGACGGTCAGATAACCTAGTTATTAGAAAAACTACCTGCGAAGCTTAACCGATTCATTGCGTCACCCACGTTCGTAACTTCTAGCAGCGGCGGCAACAAATGTTTCATCACCCACCTGTCGCGCCATCCGCAACGAATCGGTTAAGGTCCCTGGTTCTAACTTCGGTCGGGGCAGATATTTGTAAGATGAAGAGGAATATTTGCTCTCGAGTCTTGTACTTGTCTGTAGTATTAGATAAATACTCGACTCGTATATGTAAATAGTTTATGAGCCCAGTAGGCTTAACACAGCAACAAGCGCGACTAGTTTTGTGCGCGAGATGGACTACCTGCCACTTTCTGACGTCTCAAGATCTTGCGTGCAACTCTACTCGCGCCCTGTCGTGCTAAGTCGGCTGGTATAGAGTGGATTGAACGAAAGTTATGTCACTGAGTGATGAGCATACCCCGTTATCAGTGTTGCAGATTCATTGAAACTTTGCCATAGGGTTGTCGCATGACATTTGTCTCATTGTCATGTCACGACATGTGACATAATCGAAAGCTACATAAAACGTTTTTGTTAGAAGAATATTGTTACACGAAGAATGTAAAATATCGGATTTGTATATTTAAGTTATCAGAATAAATAGTTAATAATTTTTCTAGGTTACTTGGCGTTAAATTTGTTGGCCTATTACTGTTTATTAATTTTAAATATTGCCAAATAAATGACGTAACCGCCTATTAAGAAGTTTAAAAAAAATCTGAATTATGGCCGAAAAGAGGTTTTGTTTTCTTTTAAAACTTTAAATATAAAAATAAATAAAGGTGAAATTTTAATGTATATTTAAAGGTAGGCACATATAAAAAAAATATTACGTGCAGTGCCATCCCTAGCTTTTTCAATGGATTTGCAACACTGATAACGGGGTATGGTGATGAGTGTCGTTCTTTTACATAGCCCCCTAGTATACTGAACTTATTAATAAAATTAAACTACAAATTTACAGTACTCAACAATCAACCTAATTTTAATAACTTTTAAGGTACATAATATTATTTATTTTATTTATTTATTTATTATCATTCACTCATTCAATCCATTCGACTTCAGAGTCAGCTTTCGTGAATAAATCTGTAAATTTTATTCTCTCATAAAAAATGTCAAGCATAAGTCAACAGAGGGGTGCGTGTCGTTACCCTTATAAATCTTGTAACAGCACGATACGATACGCGATAGATTGGCTGTCCTTATAAAAAAATAAAAGAGCCTGAAAATGACAGGTCATCTACCTATGTCGCACGCGACTCGGCTCTCACTACAACCCGTACGAATTAACTGTGCACCTGGCGCTGTGGCGCGCAGTAATAGCAACAGGAGATTAAACGTATTTAGACGATGAAAACGAGAAAACGCGCAACGGTAACAAAGATGCTATCGCTACTGTGCGCTTGCGGCGAATGCGGGGCACCGCGCGGGGCAGCAGGAGAGGGGTCGCATTCCAGCGGAGTGCACACTTAATTCGTACGAGTTGTAAGGATCGATTTAACCTAGCGAGAATAAAATTAATTCTTGGAATAAGTTATGCTTACCCGCTTTTTTCACATGGAAAATTTATTTAAGTACTCGCGAGTAAAGAGAGACTTATTCCAACGTAACCTCGTACCTATTACCTAATAAGTTTATATTTCTGAACCAAGACTATAAGATACGAGGAAAGTTTTATTGCCATGTTTTATGATGATAATGTTCTGAAAAAATCATGATGACTCAAAGTTTCAAAGTAAAATTATAATTTGTTAATAAGGTATTCTTTATACATAGGTATATAGATATGTCAAGTATTAGCAGGATTTCAGAATCTTTTTATCCCTTACGAGTGTAGTTGCACTGTTGTCATCTATAGGTAAGATGCTATATTGACTTAATCACAAACAAAGCTAACTTGCCATAGTGAATTCCAAGAAATATAAATTCGGTAATTAATTAAAAAAAAATACATTTCCTTTTTCTCTCAATCGGCCATCCATAAATTACTGGATTACACTGGAAATGTAGACCCCTTGTATGTGTATTTAACCATGAAAATTATTATGTTCAAGTGTCAAATTTTTAAGAAAAAAAACGTTTTTACCTACGCAGAATCAAGAATACTTTCTATCAAATACAGACAGTTTTAACACATGAATAAAAAAATGACCGAAAAAATTGGGGCAAGTCCTTTTTATTCAATTTGTATCGAATGCGCCCATAATTTTGATTATGGAAACCATTTTTTTTTTTCAAATATCTTCGCCTCGCAAGAAATTAAGAGGTACTGTTTTAAACTTTCGTGATTCTCACACATATTTATGTTTACGCGGGACTTAATCACGGTATTTTTTAATTACCTCTCGACGTTTCGGCCGCGGGATTAAAAAATACCGTGATTAAGTCCTGCGTAAACATAAATTAAGAGGTGTTATTCTAAACCAAATTTCAAATTGAGATTTTTTTTTAATAAAATGGACCAATTCTGATTGAGAGTGTCCTTTATCAGGGTGGAGCCTAGCATTGTCCGCGTGGGTGTGACGAGCATAGGTGGCAGCACGTTCAACTCCAAGACGGACGTGCGGATCAGTCGCATCATCAAACACCCAGAGTACACTCGGAAGGAGAAGTACCACGATATGGCGCTGCTAGAGTACGTTTTACCAATATATTTTAAACAGCCGCCTAGCACCAGTGGCGTAGCTACGAAGGGCCTAGGCGGGGCAGGGGCCCTCAAATTCTAACCAGGAATCTCCATCGAACTGAACTTTTGGAAATAACTCCCATTTTCAAAATAAATATGACCTCACTTTAATCATGATAACTCAGTTGAGAAAAATTCGAAGGTTGTGCTTAAAAAGACCTTAAGTAGCTTAGCACTTTTGAAGTATTTGTAATATAATATGTAATTTCATATTTTTATGTGATAAACCTAATCAGTTTACACACCAGTGGGGCCCCATTTTTTAATTTTCCCCAGGGCCCTTGGTAGCTAGGTATAGCTACGCCACTACTTAACACGATAGGGCGCGAGTTGAGATACGCGCGAGATAGACTATACCTGTCACTGTCTAGAGACATCCCAAAATGACGGGTAGGCTATCCCGCGCGCGACGCGACTTGAGCATAATATTATCGTGCTAAGCTTACAGTGGTCTGGTATACGCGTCTGAAACCCCCTGGCAGGTTTTATCTCGGATTTTTTATGTATTTTTTTTACGAAAATCTGAAAATATTATCCAGTCTTTTGTACCTCCTACTTTTAGTCAACCGCGTAGCATCGTAATGTCGAACGGATGCAGGTGCGTACGCGCCGACTACCGGGGCTTGCGTACGGGATGTAAGGTAGGTAAAACAAGGTGCAATGACCTGAAAAGCGATGAAACATTTGTCTCCCACAAGGTCAATAATGAACATTATCAGGAAATATTTTCAGACGCTGGTCAAAATATTCACGGTCAATATCCGGCCACCCTGTATACAATCACCCCCGTCTTCCCAAATGCCCACTAAACATGGCAGATGTCTGTCAGCACGCCCATTTCACTTCTAGCATATTAGGTTTAATAACAGATGGAAGAAATATAATAGCGACAGGTTGCTAGTCTGTCACCTAATGCAAACCTAAACCTATTTACTTAGTTGCCTTTTGCGACATCCACGAAAGAAATTGAGAGGTTTTATTCTTAACCTGACACCCCCTGCCAACTCAAAACATAAAAAATACATCTCCTTTTTTGAAGTCGGTTAAAAATATAATAAAATGGCCGCTCATGCTGAGTGCGGCCATTTGTTATTTGGCACAGAATCGAACTATTTTACTGCACACATAGCTTTAAGTTATTATATTATAGGTCAACAGAAGTGTTTTATCTGTGTCATTATTTTTTTTAGGCTCGCGGAACCCGTAAAGACTTCTAACTATGTGCACGGAGCCTGCCTTTACACGAGCATGGACGACCCAACCATCCAGCTCACCATCACGGGCTGGGGCACCGTGAGCACGACCAGTAAGACTATTGAAATACGTGCCACTAAGTTACTATACCTTGTCGGTCTACGGCCCTTGACAGTAAATACAATACATATCAGGCCTGTACTCCCGAATGGGGTAAACACGGCACACACGATTATTAAATGTGCAAATGTTTAAATATTATCAAATTTTTCATTTACGCTGTAAAAAGAACCGCATAGCAAAAACTCTTTTAGTTTATAATGGAATAAAAAGTTACTTGTAAGTAGTTTTTCCGGCGAACTTCGTTACGCTTTAGCGATTTTTCTCACCGTTTAAACCTTCCCTGGACTTCCACCAATTCAAGACTAAAAGTAGCCAAATCGTTTCATCTGTTATCCAGTTTTAGCGAGATTAACGAACAGCAATTCATTTATATTTATACTCTGTCGGTTTAGGTACTTAACTAAAAGTAAACAAAGTTTATGTCAGATTTGACAGGTGAAGAACGTTTTTTTTTACTAGGTACCCAACTTTTTTCGGATATTCAAAAAGTTTAGCAAAGGAATCTTACGTAATATTTATTGATCTGACGAACATTAGTGTTCTAATTCAGATTGTTTCTGGTATTAGGTAAATTTACATACAAACATACATAACCGTCACGCCTTATTCTCTGCGGGGTAGGTAAATTTAGGCACCAATAAAGTTTTTTTTATTGTTTCCTTCCTTTGCTAAACTTTTTGAATATCTGAAAAAAGTTGGGTGGTGTAGCGCCCTAGCGCCACCGCCGCCATCTATCGTCGAACGGCCGATATTTACCTGGTGAAGCGCCACAGCGCCACCTACCGTCGAATGGCCGAACTACTTGCAGCGATCGTCTACGCCAATTCAATAACAATCCTACATCCCACTTACGGAGTTTCGACGATCGGTTGCATAAATACAAATTCCAACTTCCTCTCTTCGGACTTCGGTCCCCAGGCATAACATCTGCCTGGAGAGAGATCTCTCTATTGGAGTCTTTCCCAAAGTGGTAAAAAAAAACGTTCTTAACCTGTCAAATCTGACATAAAGTTTGTTTACTTTTAGTAAGTACCTAAACCGACAGAGTATAGCTTTCTTTAGGTTCTTAAGATACAGCCTGCTGACAGACGGTTAGCGAAGTCTCAGTAATAGGGTCCCGTTTTCACCATTTGGGTGCGGAACCCTCCCACTTTTTACAATTTATAAATTTGTCCGGCAGAGGACGCTCGCAGTGATACGCTGCTGAAGGCGAACGTGACGGTGGTGGCGCGCGAGCGCTGCAGCCAGTTCTACAGCAACTGGCGGAAGCTGCCCGCCGGCATCGTGGAGCGACAGATCTGCGCCGGAGACCCCGATGGCATGCGCGATACTTGCCAGGCGAGTGCCCGATACTATCTATAGTCTATTTTTTGTTCTCAGATTCCGAATTGACATGTGCAATTCCATTCCAACCATGCTTTTGAAGAGTTTAAGCCCTCCAAGCCGTGATAGCCCAGCGGTTCGACCTGTAGCCTCTCAAGCAGGTCGTGGGTTCGGATCCCAGGCTCACACGTCCGAATTTTTGGAATTTATGTGCGAATTCGAATTTGATATTTACCACGAGCTATTCGGCGAAAGACAAAATCGTGGCGACGGGTGTTTCTCGAGATCCCTAATAGTTTGCCGGCAATTCAACATTTTGCAATCATGGTAACAAAGTTTTTTTTATCCACAGGGCGATTCAGGTGGGCCATTGCAAGGCACGACAACCACCACTGATAGCCAGATCCGAATCATCGGGGTGACTTCCTTCGGCCGTGGCTGCGGCTCCGCCGTGCCGGGTGTCTACACCCGCGTCGCGCCCTACCTCGACTGGATAGAGAGCATCGTGTGGCCCAACTAGAAAACCGCCGTCCAACCGGCTAACTCAAACTGATGATGGCTTTAATACTTGTACTCTACGTGACCTCCTCTACAGAGTGTACTAATAACTGGCTGGATCTTCAGTCAATACTTAAAGTGCATTATGGATTGCGAAAAGCTTAAATGTGTAGTTTTACAAGTGCTTGAAATCTAGACAAACTTTTCATGGAATTTAATTTCGTCTAAAACTACTTACATTCAATAAAAATATTATCTCTTGGAGTATTACGGTTTCATGGACTGTTCAACGAGCAACGGTACAAGGAATTCCAAATGCTTAAAAATATATTTAATAAACTAATTCAAGGACACATAAATGAAATGTCGCTGCTTGTTTTTTCGACGTATTATACAATTAATTCATTTCATACTCGAAAATATGTTGCTGGCAGAAGATTCTTAATCTCACACCTGGATTTACTTCCTAACTAGGGTCTCGTTGACAGCGAGAAAACGACGCTAACGGATAAGACCTTTTAAAAAAGCAGCAGCTCGGACAGGTTAAGTCCAAGAGGCTAAGGCGCGAGCGTAGCTCATCGTTACTCCCCCCCAGCCTTCGATGTTTAGATTTTTTTTTTGTGTAACAGCATAGAAAAACAAAAAATGAGCATGAAATGAAACAATAAAATATGAAATCATGTCATGGTAAATAATATTTCTATAGATTAATAAGCTGATATCAATTAATTGTGCGGTATAAAAATATGCGAAACGTCGACTTCGAACTAATATTCGATAAAAAAATATCAATATTTCAAGGCTGTAGTTTTACAGCTTCATTTGTTTACTAATAAACAGAGACAAAAAATTCAAACCCGATCAAATATCAACACATTCTCGGCCCTAGAATAAAATAAATATAATACAGTCAAAGATATTCGTCACAAACAAATAAAACAACACTTATTAACGTCTGTCAATATGAGAGTGAAAAATTTCATAATTTTGGCACATCACCAAAAATACGTCATCATCATCATCATCAGCCTATATTTATACGTCCCACTGCAGGGCACAGGCCTCCTCTCAGTATGAGAGGGCTTGGGCTATAGTTCCCACGCGGGCTCAGTGCGGATTGGGAAAAATACGTGTCACTGTCTAACTAGAAAAATGGAATATGGTCAGGTTGGGCCATACTTTTTAGTCAGGCAAGATGGATTTAAACTTTAAATTTGAGTATGATTGATTAGACCAGTACAGTTTTTCTTCTTAAGACGAAACTTTAAACTTGATTATACTGCGTTTTGGCTGTGTCAAATTTATGTAACAATTTGATGTTTGTAATACATAGGTACATTTAATCTCATAATTTTAAGAAAAACTAGATATTTTATACTTTTGATAATAAATAAAATAATAATAATTTTGTTGTTTTAATTTTATCCCCGTGTGGTGCTGGGTTAGAATTAAATAGCACCTCCCTCTTTCTTCCCGTGGGTGTCGTAAGAGTCGACTCTGGGAAAGGGTTAGTGTATTGTGGGCGATGAGCTAGCAACTGTCACTGCAATATCAATATCACGTTTAATCATCTGGTTACCCTGAAATTGCTAAACGTGTCACTGGATTTTTTAATTAATGTGCTCTGCCTACCCCTCTTGGGAATACAGGCGTGAGAATATGTACCTATGTATGTATGTTTAATTTTATCAATGAAAACATTCCTATTAGGGGGCGTTCTAGTATTACGTAACGCAACTTGGGGGGAGGGGGGTCTCGTGAAACGTTACGATGCGTTACTATGGCGGGAGGGGGGTCCAAACAACGCGTTACGTCACATTGCTTTTTAGTAAAAAAATTGAGATTTAAATTTTCCCAAGTTGGCAACCTTTCATATTTTAGATTTTACGGGGAACCCCTCAACTGTGTACGTCACTTTTATTTGTTTCTCAAAGGTGGCAACACCTTTCGTTTATGTTTTACGGGAAATTCCCCGTCAGTGTTGTACCCATGCCATTGTTATTTTGTTTTCGTTGTCAGTACTCCCTAATGTTTGCATATTGCTACGTTTGTTACTTTGCGCAACATAACTTTTAGCTAAAAATCACAGAACTATTATCATTATAGTTCAGTGGTAAAAATGGTCGTGTGTCGTGTGTGTTACGTAACGTGCAGTGATGGGGGG
>BHDV01012578.1:17178-33458 GCA_005406045.1 Adoxophyes honmai
CCCCCCCCGTCAAACCCTCCCCAAAACTAGATCCTGGCTACGCCCGTGCAAATGACAATGAAAATTTTGTCAAAATATAGGCTTTGAATGGTGCTCAAGCTCGTATGAATTGTATTAATTTCATAATCACAGTCTGTGTTTCACATACATACCTACACATACGGTTACGCATCTTTCCCACAGGGGTAGGCAGAGACCACTCGGTTCCACTTGCTACGATCCTAACATACCTCTTTTGCTTCATCCACATTCATTAATCTCTTCATACATGCTCTACGACTTCGGGTAGGTACTCTTGACCCATTCTTGACCTAACCACAACGTCTAGTGTATTCAAACCGATCATGGATTCGATAACGATTTCGTTTGCCAATTAACGCGGAACTGTATGGAGACGTGTCGTCCGCGGCAGTTGTGCAAACGTGCCGCTTGGAGGCGCTGTCTCTGTTTCGCAATAATTCGCAAACGAAATCGTTAGGTATTGATTCATGACCGTTTTCATTACACTAGAGCCACTAGAAGCTCTGTTTTTAAAACGCACCCGTTTTGTTCACAGAACATTCGTCTTGGTCACGAATAGTTATATTTATTTTAGAGTTGACTTTGCGTCGTTGTTTGTGTACAGTAGCCCATAAATCGCTCCGCTTATGCTAAGGACATAGCCTTACATAGTGTGAGCTCGCAGTAACAAGGGTGAACTTGTTATATCTATGAGCGTGTAATCAGTTCGTGCGGCTTAGCGACACCGAGACTAGGCTGAGAGCCCGCTGTGAAGTACTTCACTTAACAAAGTTTTTTTTTTACATGCATACATACATATTCTCACGCCTGTATTCCCAAGAGGGGTAGGCAGAATACATGAATTCAAAAATCCAGTGCCACGTTTAGCAGTTTCAAGGTAACCAGATGGTTAAACGTGATATTGCAGTGACAGGTTGGCTAGCCCATCGCCCACAAAACACTGACCCTTTCCCAGAGTCGCCTCTTACGACACCCACGGGAAGAAAGGTATACGGGCAGAAGGTTTGTTTTATGAAATGCAAAAAAGGTATTTTTACTATCTTTCCGCACGCGGCTTCGCCCGCATGGAATTCTGTTATATTGCGGTATAAAGCACAACAAATTTACATGTTTATATTCGTTTGCAACATTTTACCTTGTTTTAAACGACACACAGCGCCATCTTCAATCCATCCATCAAGCAAACTTAATGATGTGCTTGTGGAAACTTTCCTATGTTGCGAAATGTTTCCAAGTGAAATTTTCGTGAAATTTCCCGTAACATTCTCTAGACTTAGAAACATTGGAAATTTATAGGAAAATAATTTCTGCCCACGTAGACATATCAATGTAAGAAGTGATTATAGTCATACAATTCCATATCGGTATTAACTACAACTGATTTTTATAAACTTCGCCAAGAAATCATGAAATTCATAAATTTCCATAAACTTCGAGAAGAATATTTCGAAATATTTCGCAGAAGTTTTCTTTTTTGAAACTTCTTGCAATATTTCATAGTAAAATTAGTCCCAAATAATACAAAATAAAAATAAAATATAGGTATTTTTACAATCTTAATTATATGTACAGCTAATAGAGGTTGATTTCATTAAGGCAAACTACTTATTTACAGCTATAGGTCACATCCGTGTGGTGTCGGGTTTAGAATAACACCTCTCCATTTCTTCCGTGGACGTCTGAAGAGGCGACTAAGGACATAGGTTAAGGTACATTTTAGGCGACAGGCTAGCAACATGTCACTATTGTACCTGTCACCTCAAAACCTAAAAAATGTTATGCTAGAAGTGGCTACAAAACGTGAAATAGTCATTGTTTTGTCTATGTAGCGTTTTGTGTGCTCTGCCTTCCCCGTTTGGGAATACAGGCGTGATTGTATGTATGTATAGGTCACATGCCCATACTTCAAGAACCGTCATCGATAACAAAGAAGTATACATCATAATATGTGATAATGGATATACAAAGGAAGTGCACAATGTTTTCTGTTGTAGTCTCATTCAGGCGATTTTAATGTGAGGTTTTGTTATACACAAGCTTTTGCCAGCGGCTTCACTTGCGTTAAATATTATTTTTAATAGCTTTTTCATCCTCTATTTTAGCCCCTTAGGGAGTGGTTTTTTTTTTCAAAATCCATTCTTTGGGGATGTCTACGTCATAGAAGCTTTAAGCATGCAAAGTCTCGGCCCGATCGGTTTACAATTTTAAATCGGTTTAAAATTCACAAAGTTTCATATAGACTTTCATCCCCTATTTCATCCTTTTGGGGTAGAATTAGTCAAAATGGATGATCTTAGCAGATGCCCACGTCATAACATCTACCAACATGTCAAATTTCAGCCTGATCCGTCCAGTGGTTTGGGCTGTGCGTGGATAGATCACTATGTCAGTCAGTCACCTTTGAGTTTTATATATACCTATAGAAGATTTTGAGGGAATTTTCCATGAAGTTTAATTTAAATTCTCGTATTATTCCGATTATGATAACTTTCCAAGAAACTTACCTATGAAACATACACACACATACAATCACGCCTGTATTCCCAAACGGGGTAGGCAGAGCACACAAAACGCTACATAGACAAGACGATGACTATTTCACGTTTTGTAGCCACTTCTAGCATAATATTTTTTAGGTTTTGAGGTGGCAGGTACAATAGTGACAGGTTGCTAGCCTGTCGCCTTAAATATACCTTAACCTATGTCCTTAGTCGCCTCTTACGACATCCACGGTAGAAATGGAGAGGTGTTATTCTAAATCCGACACCACACGGGATGAACCTATGAAACTTACAGAAATTTAAGAAATTTATTCGATTTTTTCTCTAACGAACGACATAGAACATTAAATTGTCTATTTATACATGTAGAGGGTAGTTAAAAATATAAATTTCAATGAAATGGGGCGTTGTTATTTCCAGTTTTAATATATTCTTTAAATTTCTGGTTTTAGAAATGTTCTCGAAAGTTTCAATTGAAATATTTCCACATTTTTGAAAGTTTCCGCAATTTGCACATCATTAAGCAAACTATTTTTTTGTCTTCCCTCGGGAATATCAATTTTCCCGGGATAAAAAGTGCCCTATTATTTAATTCAGATTTCCAACTTTACGTCTGCAAAATTTCAAGGCAATGGGTTCAGTAGTTACGACGTGAAAGCGGAACAAATAAACAAACAAACAAATTCACTTTTCGATTTATAATATTAGTAAGGATACATACATACAATGAAACGTCACGTTTAACCATCTGGTAACCCTGAAATTGCTAAACGTGGCACTGGATTTTCGAATTCATGTGCTCTGCCTACCCCTCTTGAGAATACAGGCGTGAGAATATGTATATGTATGTGTAAAAGACCTCCACGCGTTCCTGAGAAAAAAAATAGTTTTTGACAGACCAATCGACAGAAAAACAACGAAGCAATCCTATTTTTTCTCCTTTTTTCCTTTAGTGGAATGAAACCCTAATCAACAGCTTAGCTAGCACGGTTCCTGAGATACAGCCAAGTGAAAGAAGGACGGACGGACAAGGAAGTCTGAGTAATAGGGTCCTGTTTTCACCCTTTGGATATGCAACCCTAAAATACAAGTAAAACTGGAACCCAATTTGCAAAAAAATAGAATTTCAAATTGTATAGACGGAGTACACAGATCACACAAAACTTTGACTATTACACGCTTTTTAGTAGATTTTTAGGTTTTAAGTTGACAGTTTTCTAGCCTGTTGCCTGAAACATTAATTTATTTCCCTTAACCATCTCTTACGACATCCACAGACAAAAAAAGTATAACGACAAGTACGTAAGCCCACCGGGCTTTCACACTACACCGCTTCTGATAATCTTTTAATGTAAACACTAACCCAAACTAGGCTATAGTTTAGAAAATTGTAAGCCACAGGACAAACAACCCTATGCTAACATGGGGCTAGTTCCACGCAAGTAACGACCGGGTATTTTATTTGAACACTGGTTTTATCGTGGAATTACAGCGGATTTTGTAATATATTTTACATACATACTTACATAATTGTTGTGTTAGAATAGCACTACCCCCTTTCTTCCCGTGTGGTGCCGGGTTAGAATAGCACTACCCCCTTTCTTCCCGTGGGTGTCGTAAGAGTCGACTCTGGGAGAGGGTTAGTGTATTGTGGGCGATGGGCTAGCAACCTATCACTGCAATATCACGTTTAACCATCTGGTTACCCTGTAATTGCTAAACGTGGCACTGGATTTTTCAATTCATGTCCTCTGCCTACCCCTCTTGGGAATACAGGCGTGAGAATATGTATGTATGTATGTACTTACATAAATACGATTACATCTATGTTCTCAAAGCACACGAGATGTAACATAGACAAAACCAAGGTTATGACTCTTTCGCGCTACTTGTACTATCGAACCAACTGATTTCTGACCCACCGCTGAACGTTGTCACAATAAACGTCATAAACATTTCCTTTGTCAAGCAATCCAATGTCACTATGACGTTCACTGTGAATAGGTTCTATGGTGGGTCAGGATTCAATCGGTTCGATGGCACTATTATCTATTCTGTGGCGCTACGTAGCTACTTCTAGCATAATTGTAGGTTTGAAAACAGATGGAAGAGGTATTGTTATAGTGACAGGTTGCTAGCCTGTCGCCTAAAGCATACCTAAACCTATTTTATTAGTCGCCTTTTACGACAATCACTGGAAAAAGAAATTACAGGGATCTTACCACTCTAAAAGTCTCTCGCGCAAAGTACCTACTTATTCAGTTTAGAAAAAAAGTTACTATTTAGAAACCTCAATACATTTTTGAAAACCTATCCGTAGATACCTACCCCACATTATGGGTTTGAAGAAAAACATTTTCTTGAGGAGATACATTTTCACTATTGTTAGGAACAGAATGAAGACAGAAAGAAAGTAAGAGAAATTGGGTACCTGCAGTCCTTTGTCGGGTGTATAATTACGTCTCGGGTATCCCACGCTGCAGCGGCCGCTCAAAGTGCTTGCTTTCTTCCAAATATGTTTTACACCTTGTCCGTCCGTAATTGTGTCTCAAGGAATATGATAAAATACCAGGAACATGACATGAAAACTTGGATTACTTTGGATTTACATAATTTAAGGGGTTTTTAAAGGTAGAGCAAACGCTCGCCGTGACTAGACTTGATAGGAAGAGTGAATAGAAGTGACCGAATGTTTGAATGAATCTCGAAAGGAAACGGAAAAGGGTTTTGGCTGTAATGACCGATTATTTGTATGATACAGGTTGAGATTGTTGCCAGACTAGAATAATAGAATCCTAAACAACTATTATACCTATTTCACTAATTTTTCTACCTAAACTTTGCTAAAAAAATGGTAACGAAACGTGCATGGTTTTGAATATGTAGCACGTAGATAAATCTCTATTTGCATCAAGCTTAATAAAATTAAACTCTAACTATAATTCATAATTGGAACGGAGCATAGACAATGACTGTCTGAGGTCTGAGTGCTTTCCTGTGTTCAGCCGGATGTCAAAACTGCGCTAACTGCATTCTCTATGGATGGCTTCCATTTTGGATTCATAAATAGTTGGGAAATCAAATTAGACCGCTTTCGTTTTATAATTTCATGAAAAGTCAAACAAACTTAAATGTGCTTTTGTTTCCAAACGGATACAGAGAGCAGGCGAAATATAAATGAGACAAAACTAATTGTAAGGCGCAGCGCAGACGACAGAGTTTTGTGCGATCGAGTCTGCGCAGCAATAAATTCTCTGAATGGCGCGCTGACATCTTCCACGAAACTCTGAATGGAAATTCCTGGAAACTGTCACCGCGCCATTCACACAATTTATTGCTCCACAGACTCGATCGCACAAAACACTGTCGTCTGCGTTGCGCCTAAGTATGACTTGAACTTTCGTAGCGTCAATTAAAATCAAAAATTTCACAGCTAATTCGAACAACCCGCACTTGATCGGCTTTAACCAGTACTTTGGTCGCCCCTAACGACATCCAATGAAGAGATGGCAAGGTGTAAATCTAAGTCTCACTCCACCCGGGTAAAAGAACGGACTACGCAAAGAGTGGAGCAGGGATGTTGCGGATGCATTATTTTTCACATCCGCGGATGCGGACGCGGATGCGGATTTTAAGAGGCCCACATCCGCGGATGCGGATGCGGATGCGGATCTGTACAAAACACTCAATTATGGGTTGGGTGTGGTAAAAAAACTTAGTATTGCACGTCAGATCCTGTCACGACCACGTCAAAATAATAGCGAGACGTGCCACCGTCACCAATTCACCGAAGTACGAAGTCAAATTATTGCTTGCCCATTGATCGACACTCGACACGTGCCACTTTCCGGGCCCGCCACTTTCTTTCTTGTCGCGACATGCTTCACATCTGCATCCGCATAAACTCCGCATCGATCTTATGCGGATGCGGATGCAGATGCGGATGTCCAAATCGATGCGGAAGTTCCGCATATGCGGATGCGGATGCGAATATTCGCAACATCCCTGGAGTGGAGCACTATTAATACACATACATCACACCTGTATTCCCAAATGGGGTAGGCAGAGCACACGAAATGCTCTATAGAGAAAACAATAACTATTTCACGTTTCGTGGGCACTTCTAGTATATTTTTTAGGTTTTGAGGTGGCAGGTATAATAGTGACAGGTTGCTAGCCCGTCGCCTAAAGTAAACCTTAACCTATGTCCTTAGTAGCCTCTTACGACATCCACGGAAGAAATGGAGAGGTGTTATTCTATCCCGACACCACACAAGAATATTACAGGATATTAATAATAGGCCATATTTCCGATCATGCATCTCCGCTACTGTAATGGCAGCCATTATAGATGGGAGAGCATAATGATATAATTTATCTACCCGAGATATGGAATAGATTGCATTGTTGGATATTAATACTCTGCCGATGGGCGCTAATTCAGCCAATAGGAACAAAGAGAGGTGTATATATAGTATACTAGCTTTCCGCCCGCGACTTCGTTCACGTAAATTTCGGATTTTGGGGTCGCAGGTTTTTGAGCCTATTCATTACAAACAAACAAAGTTTTCTTCTTCATAATATTAGTGTAGATATAGATATCTAAACCCAAATATTTAACAGAATCCTTTATTTTAATAAAATTTAGCCTATGTTACTCGTGAATAATGTGGCTTTCGAATGGTGCAAGATTTTTTTAAAAGGGTCCAGTAGTTTCTGAGCCTATTCTTTACAACCAAACAAACAAATAAAGTTTTCCTCTTTATAATATTAGTGTAGATGCAGGTATCTGAGGTATTTTTTGTTTTGAGTTCCATAGTCACCTCTTACGACATCTACGGAAGAAATGGAGGCACTATGTATGTATGTATGGAGTATGTTGATAAAATTAAAAACACATAAACTTAAAAAGTAATTATATTTATTTTTTAGATAAATATTTCAATACTGGTAAAAATAAATTTTTCAACTTTAGCATACATTCAGATATATTCATAAAGATCTGCTGTAAATGTATTTAATTTAACTTAGACTATTTTAAAGCGCATTAGCCTGCAAAAGTCGAGTCTACTAAAAAGCGAGTTAAAACCAACAGAGCAACAGATATTGTGTCAGCTGTTGTTACAGCCAAGAAGAATATAGGAGATTACCATGGCTTCAAAATGATCTATATGATTTTATCACTCGGAGACTTAGACTTAGACGGAGACGCACCGAGAACCCAACTTAATGTAAGCTCTCGTATACAGCAACACTTATGATGCAGCAGACGGTCGCAGTTTCTATTATGCCATTGCTTGGAGCTACTCAATATTCTTGATCCCGTGAGAGGAGCAGTTGGTGCGCAACTCTACGCTGGCAGCGCGGAGCGTCTGTCCCTGTGGCTTATTTACTTATCGTCATGACAAAACACACGCTCACGGGAATCTGAAGACGTTTAAACCGGAATCGAAAATGATCAGGAACCAGAGGGATGCGCGATATGAAAACAGCCTCGCTGGCGCCGCAACCCTTTAGAATTTCCATCTTAATAAGGTTCCGCTGCAAACGCACTTCCTTCAGGCGAGTTCTGTTACATAATTTTGGTGGCGATAGGTTCCTCAACCACAGTCGGAACTTTAACTTTTAGAATAAGAGTGTGTGTTGGTAGCCGCGAGGCGCTCACAGAGTTCATGAATTCTATTGAGTACGTCCTCGTAGTTCCAGGATCTACGGCAGTATTGATGGACAGATATACCGCCTGCTCCCTTCATTCCAGTAATATGCGCTCATGAACAGCAGTTGCCTGGTTGTTTGTTGGATCACCATAAAGCGGCTGGATGAGTTCATCAATGGATGGCACAGTTTTACCAAGAGACTCCGGCAGTCAGTGAGTTTGATGCTACCCATAGTGCGAGCCGATCATCGTATGTCTCGCAGCATTCGGTCAACTGCTTCTACTGCCTTTTTGTGGGCCATTTTGCATTCGTCCCAAACGATAAGACAACAATCTTTGAATACTTTTTCTTTGTTATTATTTCGACACATTACATTGCTTCTTTGGCAAACCGTTGACAGCTGTTGAAATGATTCGTTGCCCAGCGACGATCATGCCCAACAAACAGCCGAAAATTCTTAAAATCACAAAAACGTTTTCAGTCGTCGATTCTAAAGCCGCTTAAATAGTTTTTTCGTAAATTTCTTCCATGTACAGACTTTCGACCCTCTCTTGCTTTATTATTATGTATCTAGATTCTCAAGTAAGATTAAAAATGAACGTGGAATTATACGTGAAACGGAAAATTCAGCAGAGTCTCTTGTCATTGAACAATAGACATTTTGACAGGCTCCATATCTTAGGGAATAAGGGCTAATTTACTAACAAATATGTGAGAAACAATCGCCTTAGCGACTTCAGTGGTGAAATTACCTTTATTGCTCGCAAAAAAGCGTGATGTGGGTTACATTATTTGAGTTTTAGTAAGGATCCCTAATTTTTTTGAAAAAATAATATAGCCTATGTTCAGCGCAGATAGTGTAGCTTTCCAACAGTGAAAGAATTTTCCAAATCGGTCCAGTAGTTTCGGAGCCTATTCAATGCAAACAAACAAAAAAACAATCAAATCTTTCCTCTTTATAATATTATATTATATTATATTATATTATATTATATTATATTATATTAAGTATAGATATACATGGTCAAACTTACCAGCAACAGGTGGAAGAGGTAAAATAGTGACAGATTGCGAGCCTGTCGCCTATCACACCTAAACGTATTTCCCAGTCGCTTCTTACGATATCCACGGAAGAAAAGGATGGGTGCTATTCTAACCCGACAAAACACAGGTAACAAAGTAGAATAACTCCTGAAAAATCAGGAGACCTGCAGCGCTATTGTCTAACGCACCAAAAATCTGTATCGTTTTTAATTTGAAAGTTGAAACCAAAAATCGACTAACGATGTAGATTTTTGGTGTGTTAGGCTAAGCGCGCACTACGATTTTTTGTCGTGCGACAATTTTGTCGCAGAAAGGCAACGTAAGGCGCAGCGCAGACGACAGACTTTTGTGCGATCGAGTCTGCGGAGCAATAAAAACTCTGAATGGAAACTGTCTGCGCGCCATTCAGAGATTTTATTGCTCCGCAGACTCGATCGCACAAAATTCTGTCGTCTGCGCTGCCCCTAAGGGTTTATATGTCATCGCGCGCACATATGATGAAAAAATCACTATGGACAGCGCTATTTTAAAATCGGGTCGCACGACTAAAATCGTATAAGCGCTGCTGGCAACACTGCAGCCAACTTGATTATTTTCATTCCACTTCCAAACATTTTTCTTCAACATCCGCGAGTAAAATCCTACCCGACGCTCCTAGAGACTATTCATCATTATTTACCAACATTAATCAAAGCCTAAAATCTACTTTTGAAACAAATTTATAGCCAGAATATAAATCCGAACTGTCAAAGCTGTCATTCGCCGCGCTGGATTATATTGACAGTTTGACAAACTGGCATATTTGGCGATTAATAGCGAGTCTGAATTAAATGAAGGTTGCAATGGCAGGATTATTACTGGCCTGTGTTGGATTTAGGTACTTGGCACTGTGACAGTCCGTGTCACGCGTGTCGGCATAGGCTAGTATTTTTAACCCCCGACGCAAAAACGACGGGGTGTTATAAGTTTGACGTGTCTGTGTGTGTGTGTAAATGTGTATGTATCTGTCTGTGGCATCGTAACTCCCAAACGGATGATCCGATTTTAATGCGGTTTTTTTTGTTCGAAAGCTATATCCGTCGAGAGTGTTCTTAGCTATGTTTTGTGGAAATCGGTTCAGGTCTTCAAGGTCATCAGGTCGTTTGTTAGGTAAGATGAGAATGTTACACGTTCAGTAAAGCCATCGATTTGGGGCTCGTCGGGGGTTTTTTTAATTTTTAATTAATTTTTAATCATAGAGGACAGATCCACTAGAGAAACAATATTGGCCACCCAGGCCCGCACTAAAGTTAATGGCTTGTCACTTACTAACGTCACCGTCACCGTCACAGAAACTGTACAGAGCCAATAGCCGTAGAAAAAAGGCACTTTAGCGTTACGCGGGATCTTGGGCCGGCCAATACGCACAGCGATCGCCTCGATGGTTTGGCGGAATCGTCTCCGAACAACCAAAATGACATTAGTAATTTAGTACTCTAGTAGGTCTGTACTTTATGATGGCGATCAAGCAACCCCTTACTATACCTTATCGGTTTAGGTAGTTAAAACAATATAAACAATCTTGACATGTCTTTTTGTTGAAATACACAGTCTAATAATTTTTAGTAATCTATCTGTCGGACTAGATAGTTTTTTAGGGTTCCGTACCCAAAGGGTAAAACATTAATTAAAAATTAAAAAAACCCCCGACGAGCCCCAAATCGATGGCTTTACTGAACGTGTAACATTCTCATCTTACCTAACAAACGACCTGATGACCTTGAAGACCTGAACCGATTTCCACAAAACATAGCTAAGAACACCCTCGACGGATATAGCTTTCGAACAAAAAAAACCGCAGTAAAATCGGATCATCCGTTTGGGAGTTACGATGCCACAGACAGATACATACACATTTACACACACACACACACACACACACAGACACGTCAAACTTATAACACCCCGTCGTTTTTGCGTCGGGGGTTAAAAATGAAAATCGTTACACTATACAATTCAATTATGAAAGTAAATGATTTTTCATACCTTAATTGTAAAATGTAAAGTTTTCGATTTATAAAGTGTACGTTTAAATAAAAAGACACGTTAAGATTGTTTACATTGTTTTAACTACCTAAACCGATAAGGTATAATTTCAGTTCGTGACAGGTTGCTAGCCTGTCGCCTAAAGCAGTCATTCTCAAAGTGTGTTCCGCGGAACCCCAGGGTTCCGTGATACTTCTGTAGGGGTTCCGCAGGAATTTGGAAAAAAAAACCGGACACCACTTTTGACGTTTTGACGCGTCGTCGTATACACGGACGGACGGATGGATACACGTAAAAATGTTTTTGTAGGGTTCCGTCAAGTTTTTCGTTTTCCAAAAGGGTGGAAAATCGTCTACATCCGTACATTTGGAAAGCTGGCTTTTCACATCCAATTTACTATTCTGTAATTATTCAGAGTGCACTAGAATAGTGCACGTTGATTGTCACTTGTCTTGTCTAGCGAGAATCCGACTGTCAATTTGCTGAATACATTTAGCTTTTCGCTTTACTCTCTGTATTTATTTAAAACCATTTTTTTTTTACCCGTGTGGTGTCGGGTCTAGAATATCACCTCTCCATTTCTTCCGTGGATGTCATACGAGGCGATTAAGGAAATGGGTTTAGGTATTTTTAGGCGACAGTCTAGCAACCTGTCACTATTACTACCACTTACATCTGTTTTCAAACCCAAAATGATGCTAGAAGTGGCTGCGAAGCTTGAAACAGTCATAATCATGGATTATGTCTATTTCACATTTCGTGTGCTCTGCTTACCCCATTTGGGAACAAAGGCGTTATTTATGCATTATTATGCATATGCATATTTATTTACCCCCGTGTGGTGCCGGGTTAGAATGGCACCTCCCCCTTTCTTCCCGTGGGTGTGTCGTAAGAGTCGACTCTGGGAAAGGGTTAGTGTATTGTGGGCGACGGGCTAGCAACCTGTCACTGCAATGTCGCGTTTAACCATCTGATTACCCTGAAAATGCTAAGCGTGGCACTGGATTTTTGAATTCATGTGTTCTGCCTACCCCTCTTGGGAATACAGGCGTGAGAATATGTATGTATGTATGTATATTTATTTAAATTTGCTTTGTTTTGTAATAGCTACAGTTTGATTCTTATTACATAATTAGCGTCTGAACGAATGGTAGGAAAACGAGTAGGAAATTTCGAAACAAACTTATTATTTCCAGAATTATGAAGCTATAATTAATTATGAAGCTTACCCCTAATCAATTTTAATATTAACTGAACCAAATCAGTCTCTTAAGAGCGTGCAAACAAAATTCGGTGATTTTGATGTTTTTCAAATGCTTTAGAAAGCTATAAATCCTTAAGTTTTTAAAGAAAAACTACTGTAACATATAAATAAACTCTTTTTCTAGGGATTAACGGAAAGAAATATTTTATTAGCAACACAGATTTCTTTTACTTAGCCAATTTGTTGAAGGGTTTTCACAAAAATACGCGTCAGAGCTGTCTTTCACTTGAAAATTTTCCATTAAAATTTACCATAAACGATATAAACTTGTTATTATCTGATAGACAATATAGTCTACTAGGGATTAACGGATTAACATGAATCAAATTATTGGTTTTTATTATTCAAATATCATTTTACATAATTTCAAAGTTGAACCATTACTTAATTTTTTCTCTCATTGATTTTAATGTAATTACAAATGAAACAATTTTATTGTAAATTTACAGAATATGTTTAGTCTAACCATATTTTTTTCATGGCTAAATATGAGTTAATTTACATTTCACGATTTTTTAAACATTGGTCCAAAACCACTAAGGTCAGGTGGGGGAAGAGAAACGCAGGGATAAAAGGGCTCTACAGACCATAATCACTCATAACTCGACGAGTTATGGTCTGTGGTGCCTCTTACCCCTGCCCTGCCCCTGAATTTCTCTTCCCCCACCTGATCTTATATTACGTTCGTAAAAAATGTGTGCGCCCTCTTAACGCGAAGAATTGCATCGAAACTGTGTCAACCGCGGCAGTTGTGCAAACGTGCCGCTTGGAGGCGCTGTCTTAATTTCCATACAATTTTATTCTTCGGTTATTAATTTAATTTTATTGATCTTGACCGAATTCATTGCACTAGACCAAGGCTGGCCAATAGATTTTCTAGGTGGGCCGATTTTTTTGAGACTATGGCGACGGCGGGCCACAACTCCACAAGTATTTTTCATGGCGAGCAATCATGTGAAAGCGTTGCCACTGCGCTTCGCTAGCTTGCCGGCCGAATACGCTGGGCGGGCCAATCCAAATGCCTTGGTGGGCCACTTGGTGGCCCGCGGGCCTGGGTTTGGCCAGCGTTGCACTAGACGCACCTCTAGTTTGTGGTAGCCAACCATTATTATTATTATTATTAAACCTTTTATTTCCAGTTAAAAAATCTCTTACAATAAAACAGTATTATATCTGCCTGCTTTACACTTTGACAGCAATATAAAAAAACAGATTTATATCAAAATTGACTGAGCATAGCAATATCTATCTATATCTCTATCAATAACTATATCTATACGGCCGGCTGGATAGCCCAGCGGAGAGAACCTGACTGAGAAGCTTAAGGTCCCGGGTTCGATTCCCGGTCGGGGCAGATGTTTGTACGTATGATGAATACGAATGTTTGCTTTCGAGTCTTGGATGATTATCTATATATAAGTAAGTTTATCCGTTGTCTAGTACCCATAACACAGGCATTAAATTGCCTACTTTGGGACTAGGTGATTGGTGAAGGAATTGTCCAGTGATATTTATGTATTTATTTATTTATCTAAGTATCTAATTGTCTAAGTGTTTAAAAAAACATATCTAAGTAGGCAGGCATAATATTGAATTGCATTATCCTGGAACCCCCCTCAGGTAGCCATTTAGACGGCATTTATTTCTATGGACTAAAAAATAAAAGGTTAAAAACAACTTTTATTTAAGGAAACTTGATTCCCAGCTCGGATGGTAACCGCAGTACGAATTAGTTTTATTCCGGTCCGAATGGAGCGCCGTTGAAGTTAAAATCTTAATTCATTTATAACAGTTTTCTCTACTCGCTTGCGGGAATACTCTTCCCGCCTTCATTTGACCCGCGACGGTGCAAGGGATGAGAGAAATAGCTAGATAGTCATAATTATAATAGGTGCGCTGCAAATGGCTAATGGCAATTAAGTATCGATGTTTTTCTTCCATTTATGCATTTTATGTTACAAAAATACGAGTAAAGTAAAAAGATTTTATGAATTCGGAAACCATTTTGACTGAAAAATTGAATTCGTCAAAGAATAACACTCTGTTAAATAATCTATGATAACTTCAGTTCTATTAACTAACTTCTAACATTTTTCGCTCTAGTAAATTACATTTCATACCCAGTTTTTTGTAGCACGTTTTATGTGGAAACCTTCCTCTTGAATCGCTCTATCTGTGAAAGAAAACCGTATCAAAATATTCAAAATCCGTTACGTGGTTTTAAAGATAAGCAAACATAGGGACAGACAGCGGAAAGCGACTTTGTTTTATACTATCTAGTGACTAATGAGTTACCAGTGGCTGGTGACTAGTATCTTGTTACTAGTAACTAGTGATTAAGGACTAGTAGCCAGTGACTAGGGACTAGTAACTAGTGGCTAGTGACTAGTTTATTGTTACTAGTGACACTAGTGACTACTGGCTAGTAATTAGTGACGACAGGTAACTAGTGATGACTAGAGTTGCCACGAATAGTGAATTGGCCGAATACCGAATACCGAATATTCGGCAAAGCTGTCGGCCAAAGCGCCGAATATTCGACACAAAGATACATGCTTGCGGAGCTCGTAAAGTCGCAACATGACTGCCTCGTGCCCATACGGGGGGTGTGCGGAAATTTGACTTTTTGTTTCAATTAAGAGTAAATCACGTCACGGCATGCTGGTATCATTTTCTATGAGAAGTGTAAACGTTTACAAAATCAAATACTGAAAAGCTTGTTTTTATCCATCACAACTTACCATTGATAAATTTAACTTATTAAAGTATTGCAATTCGGTAATACATACAAATTTTATGTAAAGTGGTGTCATTTTTGTCTATGATTTGGTATTCGGTATTCGGCCGAATAGTACTTAATATTCGGCCGAATACCGAATACCAAGAAAAGTGGCCGAATAGGCCGAATACCGAATAGTAGCCGAATATTCGTGGCATCTCTAGTGATGACTAGTGCCTAATCATCAAATGTTTACTCAGTACTCACGTACTAGTAGACATTTCATAAATCGCCGTCGCTTATGAATTCCGCCAGCCACCTAACCTAATTGGGCGTGCGGTTGAGAAAGCGGTCGGAGGCGCAAATGCGATTTGTCTGTTCACCAGTCAGGCTGGCTGCAGCACTCACCGAACAATACAACCGGAATTAAATAAGACCCGTCAAGTATAGGACTTATACAAAAAAGTTTGAACTGCAAACAAAGTAACCCAAAAAAAAACATACATTATATCACGCCTGTATTCCAAAATGGAGTAGATAGACACGAAACGCTACATAAACAAAGCCCTTGTATGTATGTATGTATGTTTATGTTTACAAATTTTGCAAGGAAGATTTGAACCACTTCCAATAGACCGATTGAGCTGAAACTTGGTATTCTTACGTAACTTGGATGACATTATAATATACCGGTAATATGTCTCCGGTCGACGGAACTCTTCAACGGTTGGTCTGATTGACTTAAAATCTGGTGCGCATAATCTAGGGTGGATGACAATAAAGTACAGTTGGCAAAAGAAGCTTGTATCGAAAATGACATTTTTGTTGGTAAGCTTATTGGTAGCTAAATAAGTGAAAAAACATTTGGTATAAAAAGCACGAATATTATGGAAATCTTCATACAAACAGCCATTTTCATAGGTTCCTAATACTTTAACCTATTTCCTTCGTCGCCTAATGAAGACGAAAAAACCGGCCAAGTGCGAGTCGGACTCGCGCACCGAGGGTTCCGTACAAACCTGCAAGGTTTACAAAGTTCGTTCATTACG
>BHDV01012611.1:0-24458 GCA_005406045.1 Adoxophyes honmai
GCGCAGATGTTTCGATTTTAGGCGTGGTCGTGAATGTGTTAAACCAGTGGTCGGCAAACTTTTAGCAGACAAGGGCCAAAAATCAACGAAATGGTCTAAAGACGGACTTGCATATGCTTTTCATAGTATAGAATTACATGTATTAAGAATAATATCTAAAATTCAATATTCGCGGGCCGCAAAGACCCTAGTCACTGGCCGCATGTGGCCCGCGGGCCGCGGGTTGCCGACCCCTGCTTTAAACTATTCGAATCAGAGGAACAACGTCGTCCATTACAATTTCGCCAAAAAAGAAGCGTACTTCTGTCTTCATGTATTACAATCTCTTAGTACAGGTATCTACGTCTCGGTCGCTATCAAAGGTACTAGGTATTATCTATTCTGTGTCAAAGGTTGCATATTTGGATTTACCGAATATCTAATTTGATAATGTATGAATGAGTGATTAAGACTCTTGTGTAGGGGTCGTGCACCCTGTATTCTCCCCCTGTGGGACCACCGCCGGCTGTAGAAATACTACGCTAGATTCAACATATACCTAGGTATATACAAGCAGTGGCGTGACTCGGCGCTATGTGCGTGTAGTGACGTCATTGCTCAAGTATGCACACCGCCACGTTCTTTTTTCTTCCTGAGATACCTATATGTAATGTGCTTTAATGTTCTTTAAACTGCTGTTTCACGTAACTCTTCTTTGAATTTCTCAGTAAAAGTAGGTACGGTCCACGGGTCTCCGAGCTATCGAGTAACATACACAAAAAAAAAAAAATAAAAAAAAAATAATAAAAAAAAAAAAATTGGTCGAATTGACAACCTCCTCCTTTTTGAAGTCGGTTAAAAAGCACTGCCTTTTTGTAGACTACTTTATCGTTTATATCGTACCACTGTGGTAGGAATGCGGACGAGTTGGCACTGTGGTCGATATAGGAAGGCGGACGAGTTGGCACTGGTGATGCTGACCAAGTAGCACTGAGGTCCATATCAGAAAGTGGACGAGTTGGCACTTTGGTCGAAATAGGAATGTAGACAAAAATGGGACATTGACGATATCAGAAAGTGGACGAGTTGGCACTGTGGTCAAAATAGGAATGTAGACAAAATGGGGTATTGACGACATCAGAAAGTGGACGAGTTAGGAAGGTGACGATTTAGGAATTGTAGGCTGACGACATGGCACTGTGGACGACTTAAGAAGGTGACGAAATGAAACTGTGGCCGAAGTCATCCTGAGCCCTTCGTTAGTCGAAGGAAATGTTGCTGTTAAGTAGGTATACATTATACGCTTGTGCATTTAGTGGCTCAAAGCAGTTTCAAAGTTCAGGGCAGAATTTCAATGAAATAGCTACTTTGGAACTATGGCAGCCCTTGGTTGCTTTGCTCATTCACGCGCGTGAATAGCTATCTAAACTGAGTTAGAACTGCAACCCTCACTTGGCATACTATGCAATATCACAGGCAATATGCTGAAATCAATATGCTGCTACCAATATCTTGCTACAAGTGTGCAAAGATTAATTAATGAACTATAACCCTTTGCTCACCTGCAACCTCAACGTTGATAAGTTTATGTACTAAATGTGTGTAAGCAGCTCCTTCCCTCTACTCCAAAAGAACTTACACAGTACACACACTACTTAAAAACAAGTACTACTCGTTCTATATCACCCGGTGTTTACCAAAAATAACACTGAGTTGTTCGTTTAATGCGGTCGCCGCACGTGTTCTAAAAACCGTCCAAGTGCGAGTCGGACTAGCTCACGAAGGGTTCCGTACCAAAAACAGCAAAAAAAAAACACGTTTTTTCTATGGAAGCCCCCCTTAATTATTAAGTATTTTGATTTTAGTATTTGTTGTTATAGCGGCAACAGAAATACATCATCTGTGAAAATTTCAACTCTCTAGCTGTCACGGTTCGTAAAATACAGCCTGGTGACAGACGGACAGACAGACAGACAGCGAAGTCTCAGTAATAGGGTCCCGTTTTTACCCTTTGGGTACGGAACCCTAAATACATCGGTCAACCAATGCCGTCTTTACATTAGACTATCCACCAACTGCCGTCACCTAGGCTTATCCCAGCAACGCGCGGGTAGAGACGCGCGCGAGGCACGCTATACATGTCACTGTTTAACTAGAGTCGTCAGAAGGTGACAAGAGATCTATTCCGCTCGCGTGTTGCTTTGCTAAGACTACAGGCTGTGAGACTTGTCGCTCGCTGAATGCGGCCGACTACCGTGTTCTTGATACTCTTGTATTGCCGCTACCTACCGTGGTGTTGCCGTTTTGTTCTAATCAAAACAAAACAATCAACCGAACGAGAAAAAAAATGGTTGGGTTTCGAGTGTGTAGTGTGTCCTTTCGACATCGAGACTTAGGAGCCATGAGTATACATTTGTTACACAAACTTAGCAACGTTCTGGTTGCGGGTGAGGAAAGGTGTTGTAGTAATTGGTGTACTAGTGTGGCTTGTGGTAAAGAATAAAAGTCACAATATTTGTACTTAAGGTGAAAATGTAAACCAGAACATAATAGCAAGGTAGCGGGAGACTGGCCAATCAATAATCATCAGCCACACCTACCATTACGGGCAGACTTGCTGGTACTGCGCGAGTATTCAATACGTACGTAATCCCTGCGTGCCGAGCAACATATCTACCACATGTCGTAATACTAGGTCCTTACCTATGAGACAGACGATTTTTCTGTCGTACGTTACATAACATAACAATTATAGAAGATTTAGAACACAGCTTAGGTACACTTATTTATATTGTCTTCGAATAGAAGGTGGCAATCAAGTCAACAAATAAATAGGTGAAACATTTCAGCACTTTAAATAAGCAGTTACTTATTTAATGTTGAAAAAAGTAATTGACAAACACATTGTTTTATGATTGAGATGTAAATGATCGAGATTTACGTTCACATGCACGTAAATATCCGATTGCCATGTTCTATTGAAAGAATACCTAATATCTGGGGGCACGGCCGTGCCCCCACCAAGTCGAGCAAAAAAGCGTCACGGCCGTACCATCCTTTTCTCGAAGCAATTCAGACCATTTTCGACCCTACTCTTTATATGTCGAATTAAAAAAAAACCGGGCAAGAGCGTGTTGGGCACTCACATGATAGGGTTCCGTAGCTAGCTAAATTTCATTTTGCGGTTGACTCTATACATTTTGTTCGGACGACTGGAACTACATAAGTTGGTCGTGTTGTATAAAAATAACAATCCATGATACCGAGTCCACTATAATTTTCATTAAAAGTAGTTACTTTGAGGTACCTATATACCATATTTTTTCAGAATTATTTTAGTAATATTTCAAAAGTTACGGTGTGGGGACATCTCAAATTTTAACTTTGTTTTAGATTATCTCAAGACTGGGGGTTTGATCTGCATAATTTCAAGCATTTTTTGTTGCGTTTTAAAAGACCTTTTCAATGATACCCCATGTTGGGGTTAGTCCCGCTTTACCACCAAAAAGACCTAAAAACGAATTCTGCTCCTGTAAATGGCCAAGTTGATAGCCGAGCAATGTACGGTTGGCCAAGAAAGTGGTCTACCACTTTTGACAAAAGTTTCTCTGAGCTATTTTCACTGTCATAATCATAATATTATGGAAAGGGAAAATCGACCTTGTTGTTTCACGAGGTTCAAAATGAACATCGATCTTAGGGGGCTAGACCAATTTCTTGGCCGAAAGTACCTAAGTAATTAAAGGTCAAAGCAGTTCAAAAAGACACGTATCCACCTACTCATTTCTCGTCATAGATCGCATTTGAAACAAGTGTGTAAGAATGTAAGCGACAAAAATCTATACCTTCTACTGGGTCCAAGAATATCAATTTTGAGTTTCGACATACATAGGTACTGACCACAATCAGTGGGCTTCCTAGCTCAAGTGTCTATCTATAAGCCTACGTATACCTACGTTTAATCTCGCTGAAGATTACCTCGTTGATTGTCGCCGGAGGAGGCAGCAGGTAAATCAATTAATTAACACCAAGGCAACTCGCTCTGTTAGATTTCCTCGCCAATCCAGGCTGACGTATATCTCATACAAAATTTTCTAAAAAATAGGCTGGTGTCATTCAACGAATAGGAACCATGTCATTTCCACACATTAAGCTTTCAATTTCTGATAGTGTTTTTCGTGTTGTATTAAGTTTAGAATATAACCTCTCCATTTTTTCCGTGGATCTCGTAAGAGGCGACTAGGGCAAATGGGTTTAAATACGTTTTAGGTGACGGGCTAGCAACATGTCACTGTACTTCGAAAGAATCTATGATTAAACCTAATTTTTTGCTAAATGTGGCTACGAAACCTGAGATGATAATGTTTTTGTCAATTTTGACTATGTAACATTTAATATAGTTGAACCAATTGATTCCTGACCCACCGTAGGACCGTCACTATGACGTTCACTGTGAAAGGGTTCTATGGTGGGTCAGGAATCAATCATTTCAGTAGAACATTGGCATATACTGTATGTACGGTAGGACAGGGTACGTTGCTTTACGTTTTACTATTGATCAGTAGAGTCCCAGACAGCAGAGGCTACTGGCGCCATCTGCCGTCGCTCTTTTACATCATGTGCCAACAGAACGATCGTCAGGTAGAGTGGATTGTAGTTCTGACCTTTCCCGCTGAGAGGCGCGCTAGTGTCGTCGTCATATAGTTGTATGTATGTAGCAGGTAGCTGTCTGAGTTGTAAATAAACAAACGGTAAGTAGTATGACATCTACATGTTATAATGTAACTTAAGCATATCACACACTAAGCAGATGTCGCTCATGTCAAATATTGCTCCCTATACAATTCAATGAGCTAACAGACACAGAGCAGATAACTTATATTTTATCGTCATGTATCTGTTGGCACCGACATATGGAAAGATCGTATCTGCTTAGTCTGTTACAGGCTTTGATGTTCACATCGTTTCCCGGAAGGTGCCCCAATATTTAGTAGTGGACCTTAACGAGTGTTAAGGACTAAAGTGTATTTTTTTCTTTTCTAATTGGCTATTTTTTTGGAAATGACTGTAAAAATTACATAAAGTAATTCAATTAGAACTATACCGAGAAAATTCCAAGGGAAAATACCAAAATATTTTAATATAAAATTCCAATAAATATATTGTGGCTCGTACCTAATGTAAAATAATATAAGGTCTCATGTAGACTTTAAACAAGAAACTACCGCGGGACTCACTCGTAATGAAAAATACGGATATTTCACATCTTTAATCGAGCTTAACTGGAAATGTTTGGGGCTAGTTTGTAGCCTTTCATTTCGTGGAGAGCCTAGCTCTACGCTCTACCAGCCCCAACTCTAGAAGTCTTCCAATCCACAAACTCTACATATTTAGATACACTTTAAGAGGAAATATGCCGGTCGAGGGAATTGAAAAATAGGTATTTGCTAAATCTATTGCTGTCGCGCCGTAACCTGCCCAGACGACGTTGAGTGCGATAAGAACAACTGCAGCTCGGACCGAAAATACCTATGAAAATTATTCAAAAACAACGTTTCGTAGTCCCCTGATTTCTTCTCCAAAACTTAACCGATTAAATATGTTTTTTCATTAAATGTTTAAAAAATATCATAACTGTGTTTCTATGTTCTTATATTTTGATATAATTGTGTTGAAATTGGTTTCTAGAGGTTTGAACACAACGGAAAAAACTTACCAATTTTTCATGTTTTTGTAGGTTAATATCTCCTTTAATAATTCAATAAAGAAAAAAAGGAAAACATAGGAACATGCTAATATATCATTAGATTCTTGATGTAAAAAATCATTGTTCTACGGGTAATATCCAGCGAGGAATCAGGGGACTACGTTTCCATACAAAATATGACCGCTCCATTTCCTCTTAATCGAAATACGTAGCTTGGTTTGACTGCTCGTTTGTTAAATTGGTTCTGTTACAAATTACTTGTTTTTGTTGTGTTGTTAGCGGGGAACGCCCATATTCTGATATACTTCTGCCACTTAATGTTGAATAAGACAGTTCTTTTTCATTTAACATGTGATATCATTATGCTCAAATGCAAAATATTAATTAACAACATATTAATGAACATACGAAGTGAAATAGTTTAAAGGTGTGGTAGAGAACTGAATAAAAATCATTCGTCACTACTTATACCTTTATTTTTTAAGATTCATTAGAATTAAAATGTTATAAAGTATTAAATAATATTATTGCTAATAACAATCACATTTTACTTTGGCTTATCAACAGTTCACGCGTTGAGTCATTACAACCTACCTATGTATGTATATCTAAATTAATAATAGCTTAAGAGTTTGCAATATAGTAAATTACTCGTATGTTAGCTACTTACGGTAATATTTAAACTTCATTGCATTCATTTAAATTAATACATTTATATCGTAAAGTCTACAAAACTATAAGAATATTATCCAACGATTTATAAATTGGTTACACATATAAGAGACGGTCCTTAATTATTTTGGCACGTTGATTCACAGTCCTCTCTTGTGTTCAAGCAGAGAAATAACATAACTTACTTCTATACCACTTCCAATACCTAGGCTTAATGTACGAAATGTAGATAAGTTGGACAGTGTCACACAAAGATGCTCTAAAATTCAAATGGGTTAAGTTTTATGCAAACTTATATGAGTTTGATATTAACATGTAATTATAATAATTTTATTATGCGCGCTTTTTACAGAAACCCTAGTTGCTGTATATCTTCACCAAGTTTCAGACCATCCCATAGGTACTTTGCATTTGCAACGACAACATTTCATAAGTATTTTTACATACATATTCTCACGCCTGTATTCCCAAGAGGGGTAGGCAGAGCACATGAATTCAAAAATCCAGTGCCACGTTTAGCAATATCATGGTAACCAGACGGTTACACGTGATATTGCAGTGACAGGTTGCTAGCCCATCGCCCACAATACACTAACCCTTTCCCAGAGTCGACTCTTACGACACCCACGGGAAGAAAGTAGGAGGTGCCATTCTAACCCGGCACCACACGGGTTTCATATTTTTAATACACCAACGTTATTATTTTTGAATTCCTACTTTGTTACTAGTTTTGTAAGAAAAATATTCTGAACTTATTACATGAAAGGTACTTTCAGACAAATCCATTGCCTTTGTCTGAAGACCAAAATATGATATTTCATTTAGATATAACTTAAGTTGACAGTATTTGCGCTTTTTATTGCATTATGATCTTGCTTGCCATGAAACGAACCGATATTAAATGTACTTACATAATAAGTAAGTACCTACTCTCCAATTTTTTTGTTGTTAACACATAAAATTTTGACAATTTTATAAATACATATAATCACGCCTGTCAATTTTATTATTACCATATTCAAATTCTACGGCATGATACTGACGGCATTTTTTTTATTACTTAGTTACTTAAGTATTACGCTATTCTAGACTCTCCTGAAATAAATAGAAATTTGTAAAAACCGTTGAGCTTATGGCAGATAACTCTTCTTTTTATAACGTCATAAATTAATAATTCTACTAAAACTCAGCATTAAGTGGTAAGAAAATGATGCGAACGATTTGATATTCAACTATTTAAAAATGTTGCCGGGTTGAATGTCCAATATTATTCGGTCGATCAGCAAACGAATAAACGTTACTGACCTGAAATTCTTGTTACACTGCAATATGACAAATGACGGTATTATTATGTACAGACTTATGAGTACAATAATTCTCTTACAATTAGTATTTGACATGAGACGGTTCAATAATTCGAAAATTCTTAAAATATTTTCTATCTATTGTAATAAATATACACTTACTAAATTACTCATTCGTGTCGAATCTGTCCTAAGAACACTCTTAAACAAATTGAATCAAAAAATATTACACATAGACTATGCTACTGCTTTACATAGAAAATAATTTAAACACCAGCCTACAAGCTGGTTACACTATCAGATAAATCAGTTCCAAACACACTCTACCGAAAAACGCTACGCCGTAGCGCGTAGGTGCGTTGAAGTGACTTTTGTATGTTGAGCAAAGAGAGATGTTCTTATTTTCCGTCCTTCGTAATACCTACTATCTTTCATTTGAACTTGGCAATCGTTTAAAGTGATCTCTCCACAATTACGCATATTTAAATGTCTTCTTGATAATTTACGCTTCTCAATTATAACTCTTGGCGATTAACAACAATTTGAAGAATATCTTTAAAATTATTTCGTCCTTGTTTTGTTTATACGATTGCCAACTTCTATTGAAATATGGTATAACTACATATCATTATTTTTTTCGTTAAATAATATAGCCTAATCAATAAATTGTGTCATCTATGTATAGATATTTATACTTACGATTCATTCGCTCGTCAAAGTTTCCACACTACTCAAAAAAGATGCAAAAGACACCTTTGCATTCCTAGCGTTACATAAAGAACTCTTTTAAAATTACACATCAAAATGTACAGTTTTGATGTTGGCACTATCTCTAACTAGTATTACCTACACTGCAACTACCCGCTGTATAACCCTTCAATCACTGGGATGTTTACTTAGAAAGATGTCTGCAGTAGGTTGTAGTTGTTTGGAATTACTTCTAGAGTGGTGCAGCGGGGGGCTCGAGCTTGACAGGCGGGTCTCAAGACGGCGGGTCGGGGGGCGCCGGCGGGCCTGGCGCCGGGGGCTGCAGGAACTTGGCGGCCGCCGGGAACGCTGCCAGGTCGAAGCCGGCGGGCGGCACTATGCCTGCCGCGGTCGCTGTGCCTTGGAGGTAGGCTACTAACCTGAAATGGAAAGAAAAACACCTCAAAACACTTAAACGACAACATATAACTTTTCTAGTGGATATTGTAAGGAGACGACTAACGGCCGATCCCAGTAAGTATTCATTCTACCGACGGTTTGACTTACTAGAGATAGGTAAATACAGCTAAATCGTCAATACATTGGATATTGGGAAGTGCTGTACAGAAATACTATTAGGCGAGCTTTATGCGGCATGCTAGCAACCGCTCTATTACATCTTTAACTATTTTACCTCTGCTTTGTTATTCAATTGCATCTAGCCTTAACCTAACAAAACACTAAATTCGTCATCGAGCTCGACATCGAGCTGTGCAATTTTCCAACAAATTTCCTCGACGAGTTTAGTTTATTACGTTAGAGAAAATCACCACTGATCCTTTTGACATCATTTTTCCGTGAGCCTATAAAGGCCAGAACCTCTAACGTAATGAAGTCGGCCAAGAAATGCGTCGATTTTATTTGCGTCTTAACGCGAAAAATTGCAAGCAAACTGTGTCGACCGGGGCAGTTGTGCAAACGTGCCGCTTGGAGGCGCTGTCTCAGTTTCCACACAATTCTTTACGTTTCTTGACCCACTTCATTACACTAGACGCTGAGATTGCCAGTCCATCACAATGGTTCCTAAAGTTTCATTATCAGTTTTGTGGTTAGGACGTTTACCTCCGCAGTTCCTCCAAGGCGCTGGCTTGCATGAGGATATAGTTCTTCGCCAGCAGCAGCGTGGCGATCTTGGACAGCTTGCGGACGGACGGTGAGTGCGCGTACGGGATCACACTTCGCAGCTCGTCGAGGGCATCATTCTGTAATTTTAAGTATGGATCTATTTAATAAGATGGCCTGTCTCTGCTCTACAGCAATTAGAAAATGATATGTCAAATTGTGTGCCAATTTTTGCCAATGTGAGACCACGGATTAAGGTTACAGTGATTCTAGAGAATGACGCAGAAAAACTTATGTTTAATTACTTTCGTCCGTTAGTGTGTTCACGTAGCGTTAGTAGGTACATTCGAACTAATTTATTCCTGATCCACCTTAGAACTTTATTACAGTTAATGTTACAGTGAAAACGTTCTGCATTGGGTCAGAAAACAATTGCTTTGACCGCACAACTTGTTTTCCTACAAAAAAATAATCATACAAAAGAGCGAAAACATTAGGACAGGAAACAAATATCAGCCTCACCAAATCGTGCATCCGTCTACGTTCCCTCGCGTTAATATTCAATCGAACTGTTTTTCCTTGTCGCATTTTTTGTTTTGATTTTCCTTCGCCAATAGCTCTGCAAAGAAGAAAACATTAATGGATGAAAATCCTTTCAATAACCATCCTTTCCGTCTTCCTTTGTCACGTTAGGCTTTTGTTTTTTAAGTGGAATGAAAAGTTACGAAGATTTTTACTCAGGAAACTGCAGCAATTAACATGTCTTAGTAATTGTGTGTTAGCCAGGAACCGTAAATTTGGGTGGGAGACGGCATTTGTTGAATTTTAACTTTGCACTGGGGTTTCCTTCCGCGGAGAGGAACAAGTGGCAGTTTCTGCGGCGAACAATAGAAGAGTTGGCCTATACATCATGCGCCGAGGGGCACGCTTAGGGGAGCGAGTGAAAGTACAATCAGAAACACACTTAACTGTGCATTATATAATTTTATCCTGTCTAAAATGTATTTTATCACAGTGCTTTAAGTTTCATTTTTAACTATTAAAATTTTACAGATTCTACCGTTGGTTGTGGCCAAAAAACAACGTTAGTAGAATTATATTGCGGGTTAAAATCCTAGGTTTAGATGTACAATTTTCATCGAGTACTAATTTAATTTTTCACCAATTTAAAAATTGGCAAATATAAGCCAAAAGCTATTCAATAGTATTGTATTGTATTGTGCATAAAACAATTACCAAAAACAAGATACGGGATGACAGCTTCATGTACAAAGGCGAACTTATCCCCGAGAATAGTCGTAAATAAGCATCAACTGTATTTTCAAGTCACTATCCATACATTGTGGGATCAAAATATAAAACACTATTAATACTGTACTGAATTAAATATATCATCAACTAGATATTTGTGTAATTTAATACAAACAACAATTGTCGTGTAAGCCAGTAAGCACTTGTCAGGGGTGCTGCCCGCGGCCCGCGGTCCCTTTGTGTGCAGATGCCACTCTATTAGAAGTGCGTTATTGTTGGCTACCCTTTGCGCACATGTGCATATGTGGTGCAAGTCTCAATCAGTATGTACATACATATGCCAGATTTTTGTGACACAAAATTTAAATAATATGCAATACATTCAACATAATATCTATAATATCCAATAATAAACAAATCCAGTGTCAGTGAGTGCCGATGTGATTTATATGTATTTTCTATTAGAAGTATAAAATTATCAAAGTTAAAAGTAAAATTTTCGTTAAGGCGCATGCATAGATAAAAATCCTTATGTAGGTACATATTTTTAAAGATACCTTCCTAATTAATGTCGGTGTTTATCTAATAAATTTACTTCCTGAACATCGTAAAAACTTTTTTTCATGACATGGAAGGCCATACAATTTTAAAACTTTTGAAGCTGCCAATCTAGAACCGTAATATAATCGTATTGTATTAGAAATCGAAGTGTAAATATTATTCTCTCCTTAACTCATTACTCATACCTGCGATTGAAACTGTTCCAAACTAATCGGCCCCGATAAGGCGCATGCTCAGCGTTGCTCCCGACTGGGACTCGATTATGCTAATGTGACCAATAATGTACCTCCTATTACAACCTGATAAGATAGCAATGACATCGCGTTATTAATTGTATCTGAAATTGACTTCCTTATCAAATGTTATCAATACCAACAACCCTAAAATGTCCTTCACTGTTTATAAACAATAAATTTTGCATTTCTTTATATTCAGGTAGATACATAATCCCGCCTGTATTCCTTAATGGGGTAGGCAACACACGAAAAGTTACCTAGTCAAAACCTGTATTTCACGTTTTGTAGCCACTTCTAGCATAATTTTAGATTTAACCACAGACATGCAGTTAATGATCAGATGCTGCTGAAAATTACCTTATGAGTTTGTTTTCAAAAAAGCCAAGTTATTAACTGAAAAATAAATTAAAACAAAGTGTTATCGAATTACTTTGAAACAGTAATTGACTCGACTGCAATTGGTATACGCCGGTCCGTCACCGGTTGCCAACTGCATCCTTAACACTAGCAACTGCAGTTACCTCTGGCCGTAGCTGGTGCCCGGCTCCGGCTGGTTCTCATCAGTAGGGTAGCAGTGCTGCGGCGGCGGCGGCGGCTGGCCTCCCTGCATGTAGAACCCCCCGAGGCCCACGGCTCCCAGCGGAGTCCTCCGGCCCGGCACCGACTGAGGAGGCGAGTGGGACTCCACCGGCACGCCATCCCAAGCCCTTCGCCCCTCCATGGTGGAAACTAACACATAACACTAAAAATAATACTCCCGGCACGTTTGATTTGGGTACCGCGTAGCCGGATAGTGCAGCGAGTCTGCCGAGAAGTTGACGCGGTCCACCAATCGATCGCGGCACGCAGCTGGGGCGCGCACCCCTCTGATCTCGCAATGAGCATTGTCCCGAGATGCGATTGTGATTTGTTGTCGCGTGTGAGACCGGCCGCCGGCCGAATTGGTTTTAAACGCTCATGATATTGATCGTTTTGTGATGACACGTCGTTACTGCCTATTCTACTGTGAGGCAGTGGTTCCCTTATACTTTATGATTTTTATTTGCGAAGCAGTTATGGGCTTTTGAATGTTGCTATTAGTACTTAAATATTTGTTTTTTTTTGCTTCTTCGGGGAACTGAGATATTGTATTGAATCATTGAGTAAGGATATCTTATGGAATTGTCTCTGACAAAAAATAGACTGCTAAAATGATAAAACATACAAGGTGTCCTAGAGCTCAACGTCAAGCCGAAACGGGGTGACAGTAGGATTGATCGTAACTATCATGAGAAACAAAAAGTCTAAAATTTGGTCAAACCGTAACTATTTTTCGGTTAATAGGGGATTTAATTATTATTTTTGATCATTACAATTTTAGAAATGGTTTTTTAAAATGTCAATTATTTTCAGATAGATAGATAGGTTTTTCCCCGATTTTTTTCATGATGATTACGATTAATCCTGCATCCCGTTTTGGCTTGTCGTTGAGTTCTGGGACACCATGTATATTATCAACAGGTAACAATCCATTATATTGCAAATAATAAGTAATATCTAGTATTAAGTAAGGACGTTATGATCATGTTCGACTCAAATAATGATTGATTTATAAATATTAACTAACGATTCTTACACTTTCGTCACCACATTGCATCCCTTATAATATATTTAATAGGAATCCCTTATATTTAAGAGGAATATTGTGAAAGAAATAATAGTCCTAAGATTGAACCTTTCTAATTAATAGCATAAAGTTATCTTAAAGTTTTTTACGCCTGATATTTATTAGAAAAATTAGAATTATTATTTGACTAATTTGCGTTGATTTATTAACTGCTACGTCTAATTTACATGTACAGGGTGGAAAGTTGACATGGGGGCCAATTAGTATAATAAACAAGCGAGGTTGTTTTTTAATTTTTTAGTTGGTTCGATTCCTGGCCCCTTAGCACGGTAGGGCGCGAGTAGAGATACGAGTGACATAGACTATACCTGTCACTGTCTAACTAGAGACGTCAGAAAGTGACAGGTAGACTATCCCGCGCGCGACGCGACTAGAGCGTGTTTCCGTGCTAAGCCTACAGGTTGAGACAAGCAAAATTTAAAAAATCTTTTAATGCAGTTTTGTTTCTTTCTAAAAATAAAGGAATTTTTCCTTTCAGTTAAATGAGCTAACTAAAGGATTTAGAGTAGTTCCCCTCCAGGGCCCATGAAAACTTTCCACCCTGTGTATCCAAATTTACTTACGCAACTGTCATGTTTCTTCAGTAAACGAAAGTTTTATTACATTCTTTCATTTGCATTATAAATAATTAAAACCTTATTACAAAATAGTTACAATTTCATCCAGTTCAAAGTCTATATTTGCTGGCCCTGTATCCGGAGGAATGAAATATCATTTCAATTAAAATGTAGAGTAATGGTACTGTCCGATTCTTTGCCTATTAGCTTCACACGAATTGATCACATCCTGTCAGGTATCCCGAAATGGAGCACGGTCAATGACCCCCCCCTCCCCTTAGTCTGAGCATCTCTATCTCAAGCAGTATCTCTAATTTATGGGCGATCCAGGAAGTGGGTTAACTGACTATGAGCCATCAGCATATATCTTTTCGCGTAATGATAGTCAATGATGTGCAGTTATAAGATCTCCAAATTTGTTTTTGTGGCTTATTCTCTACGAGGTAAACAACCGTGAATCACCTTTGGAAATTCCGATAGTCTGTGAATTTATTTACAGACATTCCTAATGGTGCAAAGAGAATAATTTATCAATGACATTTACACGAACTTCTGTTTATAGCCTGATCATTGGGTAGTTTTGCCTGGAATGATTTCCGGGAGTTTTGAAAATTGGTAATATTATAGATTTTGAGGTGTTCTATCTGAATTTCTACTTTGCCACCTCGTATCTATGCCGCTAACGCCGCCATATTGGAAAAATGGCGCGTAAAATCAGTTTTTTGACAATATCTCCTGTCAGACTCAATTGACAATAAAACTGTATAGAACAAAATAAAACTAGAGACAATTTCCTACAATTTATGTCTCAGTGTTTATTTCATAAAGTCAATAGTTTTGGTGTACGAGCGCCACAAAGTGTACTCCAACACTACTCAACGAAAAACTCAGCTTGTCTTTTGTCATTCAATAGAGGTTTCGACAGCCGTATCTTATGGAGTTATAAATATCTAAGGGCTAATTCATTAACTATATGTAAGAAACTATCGCTTTACCGACTTCAGTGCTCGTATAATGAACGAAATAGGTACTTCTATTTTGCTCGCAAAAAAGCGTGAGACGTATGAAATTTTGCGGCGCTTGCGTCTTTTTTGAGCTAAAGTAGAGACCATTTTACCAAAAACGCGTAAGATGTCTGAAATCCTAAGGTGCTTACTGTTTTTTCGAGTCGATAAAGTTTGTATAGGATAACAATATTTTCGATATTTTTAATACTTTATCACCGTATAAAAATTCCCTGAACTTCAACAAACATTTAAAAAAAGAATTGGCCAAATTGGTCCAGGCGTTGTTGAGTTATGCGCTTACCAACACAATTTGAGAAGTGTACTTAGTGGCGCTCGTACGCCAAAACTATGGACTTTATTAAATAAACACTAACACATTAATTGTAGACAATTGCCTCTAGTTTTATTTTGTAATACACTGTTTTATCGTAAAATTAGTCAGACAGGAGATATTGTCAAAAAACTGCTTTTACGCGCCATTTTTCCAATATGGCGGCGTTAGCGGCAAAGATACGAGGTGGCAAAGTTGAAATTTGGAAAGAGCACATCAAAATCTATAAATTCACCAATTTTCAAAACTCCCGGAAATCTATCCAGGTAACCCCTTTAATTCGTTTCTATTGACTGGATCATTTAACCCCCTACGTAAGAACGCAAAAAAGGGTGTTTGTCGGAAAACCAATGTCTCTCTCTCTCTCTTTCTTTCTCTCTCAAAAAGATAGATTTTTGCCTAATAGATCGATTGCCACGCAACAATTACTATTGTGTTGTAGGTAACTCTGTGCCGATAGTGAAATAGATCAATATTGGAACGAGTAGGTATAAGTTTTATAAAGTCTCGAATTCAACAATCCGCTCGAAATCATTGCAAATCTCAGTGTTGCTACTAAACTACCGACAAAATTTTTATGACTGGCCAGATATTTTTTGTGAATCCAGAGAGCTGTCTATTTGGTACTCCACAGAACTTTTAGATTTATCTTAGTGTATCTCCACTTTCGAGAAGTATCTACCTACTGTCAATAGTTAGCACGAATATCTGGTACAATAGGGCTGCAAAAACATCTGATACGACTCTATTAGTAGGGGCACTAGGACGTGTCAGATATTTTCGCACGCTGTATAAACATACAGCTTGTAAACACAAGCATTCAGATTTTCTTCTGTTTTTTTTTCAAGGATGTACCTAATTATTAATAATTGAAATAAAACATTCAAAAATGTTTCTATAAATTTTATTTATAGTAGGTATTCATATTAAAGCTAGACAATTAGAAATTATTTACAACTTATTCCAATCAGTTCAGACTTTACTTAGTCTCCTTATTAATTTACATCATAAACTCTTATAATAATATCGTTTCATAAATGCAAAGCATGTTGGTGGTAACATGAGTTTTGGTGGTCGTACAATAAATTAACTACTCCCTTCTATTTAGGATTCTCAAAACAAAGCATTTGAGATCAAAAGAAACGTACTAAACGTCTATCATTCAATAAATTTTGAAAATGACAATTCAGTGACTTGACGTTACCGATGTAAAAATTTATTGGTTCTTAAACATAGTATTTTAAATTCAACTCCTTACAATATTTTCAAGATAGCTAATGGTTCTCAGGCATAAGTTCAAAGCACACACTATACATAATATGCAGTAGTTTTAAAACTGTTCTTGTCAAACATAGTTTTATGATTGATCTAGAAATATGAAAACTGGTCAACGTTCAAAAACAGTTAAGTACTTAAATTTTGAAAACTGTGTAAAAGTAGAAAACTGGTACGAAAGAGTACAAGTAGGTACCTATCTAATATTTTAGGCCATTGGTTTGTATACATTTAATTTTATGTACATATTAGGCTATCTACATAAGAATCAGAAGAATGCCTTATAATTCAGCAACATCACACTTTTTCGTATCTTAGTATTTCGTGTATTGGCACATTAATAAGTCCATTTCCTTAATTGATTGAATAAGTGAACATATTTTTGTTATTCCCTAATCGACAATCTTTTATGATTTTGCTAGGTGTACACTGAGGATTGATCACAATTAGGTATTAGTTTATTTAATTGATGACGATGATACATTTCATTCAACACTAAATAAATATTATTTGTCAAAACTTTGTTTACGTACTCTGACTAGCACGTGGACTTTGGTGAAAGGAGACAATGAGACTGGCACCAAATTGCCTATAGGAATTATTGTCTATTTTATTCCTCAAAACATTAAAACGTTACTGGTTATTAAGAATAGATAACATTTAACAGCACTTATGTCTAATGACTCATTTTTGTTCCTGAACGTTTGAAAGTTCAGGCACTAGAATTTAACATTATTTGTATACAACAAATCTATTTACATTATGTATCATTTACCTATAAATATAAGACTAGGATATTTGGTGAGATACTGTGCAACATTTACCTTCCTCTTCGATGTCCGACGGTACTTACTCATACCACACCCAGAACGTGTGAGCAAGCAACAATGTTTGTCACTAACTATAGTTGTTAGATACAAAATATTCTTATAGCACTTCGCATACGTTTTCCCCATCATCTACCAGCAGCACTTTTGGAAGTGCACCAAAACCAAGCGTGATTGCTCCAATAGACGTTGGACAACCGCAGTGATAGATGATCGTATTTGTAAGTAGTCGTTAAACTGTAGGCCGTGTTTAGGTATCGTGTAGCGTGGTTCAGATGGCGGTGAGGGGCGCGGGCGCGGTGTATCGTGCGGGCACGGGCAGGCAGGCGAGCCAGGCCGCGCCGGCGCCGGCGAGGCATCAGCGCGCGCGGTGCGCGGGCGCGGCGGCCGGTCAGGGCGCGGCGGCGGCCAGCGCGGGCCGCGCGGGCGTCGGCACGCGCGGGCACGCCACCATCGACCCGCTGCGCGACGCTTGGCTGTTGTTCGTGGCACCACCTGGAAATAATCCTTCTGTTGAAAATAGAACTAGTTTACAACAATACTCTAAACTGCTGCGAAGTTGCTATTTTTTCAGCATTATTAAAACTTTAAAAGGTTAATTTACGTTATTTTTACTTTTTGGCGCGATTTGACAAACTCACACGTAAAAAATACCACTCCAGATTTGTGAAAATCGAAGTATTTCCTCTAAATAACCGTATAATTGTTATGGTTTATTTTTCACAGGCATGATCTTGTGAAATCAATACCAATGCGGTATTCACGTCTAAAACAGCCACTGTCACTAGATTTCAACATAAAACTCAAAATATCCAGCTTACCTATTAACGAGCCCAGCATTTTGGTGACGGAGAACTTGCGCGAGCGCAGCGGCGTGCGCACCTCGGCCAGTAGCCGGTCCACGCAGCGGTAGAGGTCGCCGGAGTTGTCGGCGACGGACGCCTCGCTGAACGACGCGTTGTGCGCTGCGCTTGCGCTTTGGCCGTCCGTCGTCGTGACCTGTGGATAAAAGAAGATATTTTGAGTTAATTATTGAATGACTTTTCCGTATGATGTCGGGTTAAGAACTAGTTTATTTTGGATATTTTGAGTGATGTTAATCACTCCATTTCTTCCATGGATGTTGTAAGAGGTGAGTAAGGATTATAGGTTAAGATATTTTTTAGGCGACAGGCTAGCCACTTGTTACTATTGTAATACATACATACATACATATTCTCACGCCTGTAATCCTAATAGGGGTAGGCAGAGCACATGAATTCAAAAATCCAGTGCCACGTTTAGCAATGTCAGGGTAACCAGATGGTTAAACATGATATTGCAGTGGCAGGTTGCTATTGTAATACCTCTTAATTTAAAACCTAAACAATATGCTAGAAGTGGCTATGAAACGTGTAATAGTCATGGATTGGCCTATGTGGAATTTTATGTGCTCTGCCTATCCTATTTAGGAATACAGACGTGGTGTATATGTATTAAATAAAAGTCAACGTAATTTGACTTTTTACGCAAATAACTAACAAATAAGCATTGAATGGAGCATCTAATAGATCTTTAATTAAAAACATTTTACTTCACAAACAGTTAAATGCTTTGTAAGAAAAATGTAATGCCAAGTAAGTAAAGTAAAAATACCGAGAGGCATGTAAAGTATACTTGGTTAATAAAAAGGCGGTAAAATGTTATTAGACCGGAAGCCTGATTTACGTGGCACATGATATTTAAGAAGTCTTATCTCAAATCTAATTTAGCAACATCCATCGCGGCTCTTAATTATAATTTGGAGCAAACTTTCCTGTTCAGTCGCCCATCGGGCTTGGCCTCATTACATAACTTCGCCTGTCCGAGTTAGGTCGTAAATTGTACCAAAACCATTTAGTTACGAGTTTCTGCTAGTATTCTTTGTTAAATTTATTTCTACTGTATTTGGGGCAAAAGTATAACCAGATAAAAAAATTAAGTAGTACGAAGCTTCGTGATCAATTAAAAACATTAAGTTAAGAACAAAAAAAAAGTTAAGTACATACATTCGTCATTAAGAGAAGTATAAACCATTTTTTATGATAAGCCTTTTCACCTCAGTACTATCCAATAAATAGATTTTTGACCCACCAGAGAATGTTGTCGGAATAAACGTTTTCAAGATTTCCTTTGTCGACCAATGCAATGTCACTATGACGTTTGCTGTAAAAAGGTTCTATGGAGGGTCAGGAATTATTTGATTTGAGTGTACATAAAGCTGAGGAACCCACCGCACAATGACTCACTAAGTACCGTAATGTTTTCTAAGAGCGTCAAACTTGGCAACAGTACGTAGGTACAATGCGAGAAAAGGAAACTTTCAGAGATATGAGAATTCCTGACATGAATGGGGCTGGTTTCCAGAGAGCTCCATTGTCTGTTCGCTGAAAGCTGTCGGTTCGTTTCATGGAGATGCCAGTGTCGTCATTCGCGAAGAACTCCCACATTGGTACATCACACACCTACTAAATACACACCGCTCGATAACGAACGTTTTCAATGACAGACAAGGTTTCACATGTAACATATAAATCGAGTAGGTATGCAAGTCTACCATACAGTTCCGTACGTTGAATAGAGACGTGCAGGAATATCACCCACGTTTACGTATCTAAAACTTCTTAGATTCAATCTAGGATGCCTATTTTGGTAATGCTTGTATCATGTTTGTTTATTAATAGGCTCTCAAATAACAGTAATCACAGATAAATAATATTATTTTAATATCAGCCTCGTCTTAACTCCATTAAGTCGCACTGCGTTGGTGGACTTCCACATTTTAACAAAGGTTATCGCGACCTATTAAATGAACAAATCGTAAAGGTTACTTTATCGGAATCGCAATCGCAAAACTCCAATCAATCGACTAGATAAATTAGCGTAGGCGTACTACCTTCTAGGATTCAGAACTAACCCATTTAGTGTTGTTTATTCAGTTAATGATGTATAATTATCCATCTCATCGTTTGGAATCTAATTTCGAATACATTCCCTCCTAGGAACCGTACTTTGGTGAAGTTTTGTGTCAGATTTTGATAACATTACGCAATCTCGCACAATAATCATCTCCCTCGACTCGTACTTAACTTTGTTTTCAGCGACCTAGATAGCGAACGACATAGCTAAAGTTTCCACGATATCTCCGAGTCATTTTCGCAAATTGTGAAACTGTTCGTAGCGGTTGACAACGTCTAGGAGTGAGAACTAGCACAACCACAGTCGTCAGAAAGTTTCAAACTACACCTAGCAAAATGTTTACTGACCTGTCTTAAGTGGTCCAAGTCCGTTTTGTTTCCAAGGAGCGCTAAGGGCATGGGAGCCGAGGCGCCGGCGGGCCCGTGGGCAGGGCTGCCGGAGGTGGGGGCTCTCCTCAAGGCGGTCAACACCTCAGTGGCGTACTCGAAACTACTTCTGTCAGTCACCGAGTAGACAACAAGACACGCATCGGCCCATTGTATCTGTAACAAGTGAACATCAAATGTCATGAATATTTAAAGCAATTGTTTTCCTTGGAAATTATGACGATACTTCAGCTCTCTCAGAAATGCGATGATAAAACGCGAACAAGTAAACATTGTTTGCGCTTTATGACCATCTTTGCTGTCATCTTTTTTTGGAGCTTGCGAAATCCAGAATGACTTTTTAAGCCAAACATTATCTTGTATGTTTGTTAATTTCGGATGTCATTGATCTATTGTTACCTATATTGAAAAATCTATTATTGTGAATCATCCAATATTTTAGGTCTTCAACTTTACATTTACTAATAGCTCAAAACATTTTGACTGATCGATTATTCTAGTCTGAGGCATTGCAGGCGCGATGCTTTCCGTAAAAAGATCACAATTCAGACATAAATGATTAATTACGGGGTTTAAGCCAACATTCCCGCTTAAAATTAGACACTGGTGCGGTTCACGGGCGCTCCCACGCCGGCGCGACGGCCACTGTGATTGGAGATGATCATTGTTGGCGCAAATTGAACCGAATGCTCTCCACCACGAAAACACAGCTTACAGAATATTTCGGAAATAGCTGACGCGACCTTGCGGCTCATTCATGAGAACGACTGTTGTAGACTAACAGCCCATTCAACACCAAGCTGATAAGGTAGGTATTAATAATGCTCACGCAAACTTCCACTTTTCTTTAATAAAGTAACTTTAATCCATAAAATGTGCTTACTCGAGTCTAAGTAGGTACATTACTTAGCTCAAATGTCACCTCGGTAACCCAGTTAGGTTTTCCCAGAGACATTATTATTAGAGGATAATATCATGTAAGTAATATGGCCGCACAAAACCCAAGCTCTTTAGTAAAGTAAAAGAATATTGATTATAAAAGGTGTATCGTTTTACTAGGGAATACGTGGGTATTTTAGCCGTTATGTCTATTTAACGCTTCGTATCCTGTCTATTCCATTTAGGAATACTGGAGTGATGTGTATACCTATTTAGCCGTTTAGACGTAAATTCGCTACGGTAAAGATTTATTGGCTTTAAATTGATTTCCTTTATCAAAATAAACGAATACAATTTGAACATGATGAACGTTCTACAACTAAATTACGATCTTTACTTAACTCGTTATTGTTTGAAGTTATAATTCAAGTGACAACGGCAGTCGATCGCATTGCAGTTATGAAATAAGCATCGACGTGAACTTGTCTAGGCATTACTCAAAGAGTACGTACATATAAAGAATGTCGTAACGAATACTTTTATTATATATTTCTATCGATTAGATGTCTAGCAGCACCGCCCACTCCAGCGAGACGAGAATGACAAGAGCTTTCCGCAACGCCGAGTTAACCGATGTCTGCCGGTAAATGACATGTTGCTATGTAACATTTTACAAAGATGATGAACAAAAAACAACGTAATGATCTAAAATGGTAACTAGGAAGTTATTAAACTATTCAGTCGTAATGCAGATCAATCGATTGGCGTTCAGTTTAAAAACATACACGATCATACGATTAAACACGACCGAAAGGTGAGAATACAACATAAACATTGTGAGTCATAGTGCAGGAGCCGAGCTGGTCACTGGGGCATTAGAAGCCATAACTCAAACCATTCGTATTATATTAGCCTCGATTAACCTAGATGCATGCACATAAACGAAGTCTTAGTCTTCAGTTAATCTTCTGTTTTGTTTGCGGAAGGGAAAACGGTCGTGTACTACTTCGACCCGCTGCAGACAGTGCAGGCCAGGTACGGTTTGAGAGCGTATCCGAGATATTATTCATCGTAAACATCAGACAAATAAATGAGAGTGAATCCCGACGCCAATGCAGTATAAACACGTGTGAGATTCTGAGACAGCTGATAACACTTGAGGTAGACCAACGGTTTCAAAATTATGACGTAGACCCTCGTTTATGTTAAAGAGAAGTAGAAATTCATTTTTATGAATAATTGCTTATCACAAGATCAAGGAGATTTCAACGTTATTTTTAAAAAGCCCCGACATCCCTAAGCTTTCGGTGATTTAGGCGTATTTATTGTTTAAATTAGCTGCAACCTTACCATGGCTACTGGGATTAAGCGTTTAACGTGAAGGTGAAATCTATTGGACTCGGAACAAGGTCTCGTAAAGAACTGCATTAACCTACTTCTTGATCCAATTAGGCTGATAAAAGTCGGTTATTTAAGACCCTCAAGGTAATGTTTATTTTTCAGAGGCACTTTCTATTGCTAGGTTAAGCTAAACATGAGATTATCTGGTAAATTTTTGAATAGGACGATGGTAACTTACTTGTTCTGCAGGAAATTTGTCAGAGTTTGATCCGGACACATCTATTACTTCTAATTCGACTGGAGTTCCGTTTATAGGCACCGTTTGTCTGTATAATAGATCTGTAACAAAATTCAATGGTCAAATCCGTTCCCTTGAGTTACGATTTAATACAAATCTATATGCATAAGGTATACTATGCTTTACCTGTGTTAGAGTGATATTCTCCGATATATCTCCGAGTTAGGTATCTGACTATAAGGGCTGAAACAAAAAGAAAAAAAAAATGTCATTAGGAATAGGTATACCTACGCAATCCATCGGATTAATATTGGAAACGAAAATTAAACGCATAGCTAAATACCTAGTTGCTATTCGTAAATGTGACGATAAATCTGATTTGCACTCAAATAAGAGTATTTATAAGTCGTCTTAAAAAACATTAGGTAGTGTTTAATTTTTTAGGTGAAATGTTAATGTCGTCGGAAAGTCCAAATTACACTATTTGTTTTAAATGATTTTTAGCAAGACTGTTTAATTTTATTTTCTGATTTAAGAGGCGACGCAGACTTGATGTCTTGTCAACACGTCTCGCTAATTTCACGATGAATCATCTCGGATTCAGTCCATCTGCTGACCGACTTAAAGCAAGTTGAAGTACAAATTCAGTTCTTGTAGAGATTGATTGGTTGTTAAAGAAAACAGCATTCATTCGAATTATTACATCACCAGCAGAATGGGTCACGGGAGAACTCCTTGGCTTGTTTATGTAACCCAGAGTTATCCAAACTGTTATTACAATTTCATTATAAGTATATTTTTCTGCAAGAATAAACCTTTAAAAACATTTTTACAATTGTAAGCACTTCGAAAACCATTACTTTTTTTCATGAACTGGCGTGAGAACTACGACCCAAATCCTATCATTCTGAGAGGAGGCCTGCACACAGCAGTGGGATATTCGGGCTAAATTAAGCACTTATTTTAACTGTCTGCCATTCAGGACATACACATGTCATTGTTGATGTTTAATTTTGTTTGTCAGCGATGCCCTAGTTACCTGATATCTGACTAAACACATCTTAAACGACCCAAAATTGCTAGAGTTAACTACTATCGCAATGTACCCAGTCATCTGGGTCACGATCTCGTAGGTATGAAAAAAGCGTGAAGTCATTTTTGCTTTTGACGAGACACATTCCTGTATACTTGTTCTAATTTCATGCGAGTGTCTGCTATTTTATTTTGAGTGACTTAAACATCATAGTGGCTGCGGCTTCTGGTGAGCGTTATTTGATTAAAGGTGTGCAATAAATACGTCATTGTGAAAAATTCACCGTGACTCGCCTATAGTGGTATCACTGTGACTGAATTTGGAATATCGACGTTACCAGATCGTGGCAAATGATCCTTCGTTACTGTAGATATCTTTAGATAGATAGATTAGATAGATTAATTTATTTCATTTTGAAAACACACATTGTACCTAATTTTCATGTCAGCACAAGGAATTCAC
>BHDV01012611.1:30008-53611 GCA_005406045.1 Adoxophyes honmai
TCATCCGCGTAACAAATTATGTCTGCATTTTGTAGGGGTACTTTTAAAATGTCATTAATATAAATCAGGAATAGTGTCGGGCCAACAATATGGTATTCAACTATTTCGCGGTGATAAATCAATAAAATTGGACTGTAGCTGGAAACTCCGTTAGTCTGTCGTCTCGGAGGGACACAGAGCATCTTACCACAATATCGATAAAACTTTTCTAAACTACGCGATATTACGTCGGGCAGTGACGCAGTTGTACACAGAATTATATAATGTTGATAGACTAAATGCTTCATCGTATTGCGACTCGCTTCCACTAGCTTTCCTATTAAAAACTCAACGCGAATTATGACGGGCTTTTCCGCGATCTGGTGAGATAAGAAAAACATATTTGCAATTTAAATAGAAGATAATGATAGCAATCGAATAAAAGCGATGTAGTTGTAAACACAAAACGTGTGGGGTTTGTGCGTGTTACAGTCCGCTTGCGCTCGCTAAAATACGAGATTCTTAAAAAAAGCAACCCACAAAGATTTTCATGGCTCTTATCAATGACAAAAATGAAAGATATACGTGCCATTGAAAAATCTGTGAACCGGAATTAGTGATAGAGAGCTGGTCCCGACCCGACGGCGACTCCAACTTTTATTTACGTTTGGCGCCAAATTAATAAAATTAATCTATCACTCTGGCTGCGTTCAGAAGCTGCCAAAAAACCACATTTTACTTCTGAGCATTGAGTAAAATTCCGACAAAAATATATTTTAAGTTTTTTTTTTAACTGACGTACACCGATCATGCAGCAGGATGTGGGATGAGGTTGATGAGTTTTTAAGTTAAGTTTCCGCTCACGTCTCATGAAACGTACACTTTTGTTTGTAGTAATATAATAATCATACCTTTTTGTGTTTTGACACACCATTAATATCGAGTCAAGCAATAATATTTTCGCATTGTTTGTTATCTTTATCTGCTACAGCATGTGAATCTGAACCTGCTGACAATGATTGGAAGTATGTTGTTTACTACAATCGCCAAATAGTGCGTAGTACGTTCTCCTCTGTGAGGGCATTTATTGTGTACCCATTTCTGTGGAGTAACCCGTGCATGGGACGGGCTGATAATGCTAAGCGGATTGGGGAGCGGAGCGCTGAGCAGCGCGCGGCGCCTTCGTCACGTGACGGCTGCATTTGACAGGTCTTGGCAATTACTGAAACCTGGGGTCAAAGGACTCGGAAGGATCTTTTAAATAAAACTATTAAGTAATTATTTAACGTAGGTAGCTTAAAATTGACGCGAAAAAGCAGTACTTCATTCAAGTAAGCTAGAGACGCTAACCGCTTGGTAACACATAAGCGCGCTTTATATGCTCGAAGGATCGTAAGCACTAACGCTAGTAGTTAATTGACATTTGTGAAAAATTATCGGGCTTAGAACAATTTAAATTAATCTGTATCATTTAATGCTATACGCTGATATAAATTTTATGGTAATGTACCTAATGGTACTTAGTCTGTGTTCTGTACTAGAGTTGAATGATTACATTACGTATTTCGGAGATAACTAAGTATACATTTTTAATCTATCGAATCGAATGTAACGTATTAATAGTATTTACACAAGCACAAGTCCTGGAAGAGTATGTATCAGAAAAATAAATTAATTTACCTCACTTCCTGATACATTACCATCTTTAGAAATCTAGATGTAAGAAGTCTGTAAACAAAGTATAACTTAACATAGGTACCTCGTTCCTACAATACTTCTCAACTTCCTAGTTGAGATAAATTGTATTAAGTGGATCATTATTGAAAATTCAACCATTGTTTAGCGTATGCATTTAATTTATTGTGTTTTCCGTGTAATTTATAAGTTCTGCATTATTTCTGCAAAGTAAAAACAAATCGGAACGACTCGCCACCACGCTAGTACTTTATTTTATTTTCACGAGCATGGGTTCGTCACCCTTAAACGGAATTGCAAATGAAACCCACGCAAATTGCGGAAAATATTCGTTTAAATAAAGGTACAAACTGTTGATCTCGTTTTATTCTCTTGTAATGTACGAAATCTTTTCATTGAATTCGATTACGGTACCGAAGCCCGTGTGTTTGTGTGAACCTTAAGATTTAAGGCAGAGGTCAAAGACTTCCTGTTCCGCGAGAATAATATTTTGTTTATCCTTGTTACGAAATATTTCTTTCATGTGAACATTCACGCGCTATATGTAAACTTCGTATTACGTTTAATGTGCGGCCTTCATCTGATCCTGATGCTTAGTTGGAGGTCGCGGCCTCCGGCCGAATAGGCGCGTCGAGAGTGTTCCCACAGGGATGTAACTTGAAAGCGAAGCGGCAAGGGCGCGGGCCTGCGACGCCCCGCTGACGCGGCCGCTTCAGGAAGGTCAAGATTCGCATGACGAGCACCCTCGACCTTGATGCAGCGCCCGGAATATAACTTACGATTAGATTAATCACAGAAGACGTCAAGGTTGTATCCGAGAATTAGCAACCAGCCGGCCTTTGATGACACGGACCCTATCGCGATGCTTACTCACAAATTAAATCGTGTATAGCGTTACTGAAGAATCTTTGTAGGGCGCTTGCCACAAGCAAATAATCAAATCGTAAACCTACTGATCGAGTTTAAACACCACAGATAGCTATTTATTTAGGTTGTACGTTGTATTTCATTTTCTTTGATAACTACAATACCCAAACCATGGAATGTTGGTCTACTTAAATATTGTGCCAAGCGTAACGTTAACCGCAGCAAATTTACGATCATTTTCTTTTATCATAAGGTGTTTGCGAAAACATCTTCCGTGGGCTGCGGGCGCGCGACTCAGTCGTTTTATTGTTGACATTTTGTTTTTTTTTCTGATTCTGTGACGCTTGAAAATAATATAATGCGAATATATTGTTAGTAAATAGAGCAATAAGGACGTGACGGTCAGTTCCAAGACTCCGGAATGACGAGCTTTTGTTTGTCACCGGAAATGTTTCCTGAGCACGTCAGTCGGTATAAAGTCCAGCAGTGCATTAAATATCGGACAAATTCAGTTAATTACTTTACAAGAATTAGGGCACGTTCAGAAGAAATGTTAACCTGCGCTATGAATAATTCCTCATTACGATCGCATTGTTTAGGCTAAAAATTTATAATCACGTCTTTTCTTCTATTTTATTGAGATTCACATATTTTACTTCAATTCCAGCTGTCGCAATATCACTCTGGCTAACAAACAGGTTTTCGTCAATTAAGTGCTTTCTTGCTTACTTGATTAGTACCTTTCCTTCTTCATTTCACTTCGAGTAACGTTAATGAGGGCAAAAAGTTCAAAAGTCGTTGTCCGGTAAAGTGCGTTAACTTTTTAAAGATGCTAATGCTACGATCCTTTAATTGTTGTTAAAATCCATAGCTGCTCCTTTTCAGACCATTTTCGCCTCATTAAGACAAACAGAATTTAATACTGCCATTAAGAATAGAGATATCTTTCTTATATAGCTTTCTTTGTTACGGAAGAATGTTCCATTAAAAGAACCCAGCTAATGTTATTTCTTATTTTAACGTTTGTTTTTACTCTCTTTTGATTATTACCTTTGTTGTAATGGGTTTGGGCATCGGAATATCAGAATTTCCTCAGCTCTTTATTCGTTCAACAACCTGCAAAGAAAATTTAAATTGGCTGATCTCTAAGACGAAGTGTCTTATTATAACGTTGTTTACCGCAGCGTCGCGAAGATCGTTTCAGTGAGTGGATTGTGGTGGTTTGAATTGACAGTGCTTTACTTAGTCGAGTGTCTCTCGGAGACGAAATATTCGTACAGATTTAGCTCAGTGTTGAGTGCTTGGGACACGAAGGTACTTGTTCTATATCCATGACAACAGACCTCGGTATATTTAGAAAGCACCTGAATTTACACTTATAAAAATGTGTTTTCATAAGTTATAAACAAATCGAAAGATGTAAAGTAGGTACAAAAAATTTAATCGACCCCAGCAAATCCCTGCTTGTATGGATCTGGTTCCTTTTTTTACTGTCTTCTCTAATATTGCTTTGAACTCAAGTCTGCGCCAATACACAACTGGGTTCCAGTTCGTTTCTCCTCTTACTTTCGATAATAATGACATTGTTTTCTCGAAGCCTGTTCTTCTTTGAGGCAGTTATTATTTGAACCAAAATAGGTCAGCTTTTTCCTAAAGGCAAATTTGTGTTCAACATTACCTACCCAGAGCGACATGCTCTAGTTGTCTCTGATAGCATTTTACATTACAATAAAAGGATCATTTCTCCTTGTTTACATCTTTCTTCCAAAATTTATCTTTTTGTAAGAACCAGACATTTAATAAAAGGAATCCATTCACGCGGCATAACAAGATTAGCGTCTTTACAAGGCAAAATACGAGTACACTGGATCTAGTAAGTTGATCTGGGGATCCAGATGTGCAGAAATGTTTGAAGATGTAGCGTCTAAATTTCGTTTACAAATTTTGACACCGGGCTGAGTGCATAACGTATTGTTGATGGATTTGAATTTCACAAATCTCGTAAATATTCCACACTCCAGAGAATGGAGTGGCAAAAGTGATATGAGTGGTAATTATATGCCTCTTGTAATAATTATATCAGCCTGTAGGGGCCGGGCCATCAGCAATGTGGGTAAGATGATGCAGAGTACAAGGTACAAAGTTAAAAAACTAATCCAAATGCATAATTATCTATGGTAAAATTATCATACTATGAGAACGGATTCAAACGATTACTTTGATGCCCAAAACATTCATTTGCATCTCTTCCTTCGTTCTTAAATTAATAATTCAGACATTCTGTTTTGTCTCCGACACTGGCTTTAGCTCGTTTTCTTCTTTGTCACGTTCCATCAAAATAAGATAGGCGCGTCTCGAGTATCTCCAAATCAAAAAAGTGTGTTTGTAAGCCAAATCTATTTCGGGCCCGGTTGATGTAAATATGGCCCTTCATTTGTCATTTGTAACAAAATTATGTTTATCGAAAATTATAACGACATTATGAATCATTCAATAACCAGTATTTGAACGATAGTCCACAATAATTAATTCTCTTAAATTCTCGGTAATATTAATTTGCAGTAGTAGGAGGTTTATCTTTTAATTTGTTGAACACTCGTACATCAAGTGCTCTATCAATCCAAAGCGTTCTCAATGCCGATAAGTTTATTGGATATAGATTTATTCTAGCATAGCTGTTTCCCATTGTACGCCCATCTTCATTAGTACAGCCACTGTGTAAGGATGTTGCAACGAGTTTCCCAAAACGACTCGTACTTGACCTAATATCCGTTAGTTTATTAATCTTTGGTCCAGCACATAGTTTACAAGTGGAGGTAATCATCGCTTACGAAACAAATGTTGCATACCGGATTTTTTTAGGATCTCTATTGTTTATCTCAAAGGTTGACCTCGTACAAAATGATACTGAAACAACTGTTTTGGATTTGTTTACATTTATGAAATTATTTCAACTCTAGGTTACCCTTCGTTTTAGTCGGTTTTTTCACTTTCACACATAGTAAATACTTTAACACAAGCTAAACTTTGTGGTACTCATTTTTATAAATGAATATTTTAAAATGTACTTATGACAATTTTAGAACTCTTATGCAACTGAACCATCAATCAATATCAGTTTCTGAAGTAAACTTGACCCAGTTAACTAACAATGTTATGAAAGTTGCTCAACAGTGGGCTGACTCATGAGTTTGGCCCGACATAAAGGAAGGCTAATGAGAATCCTGAGTGTATTTATTCCAGAAGTACATTATTCATTTGCCGTCCTTCCGTGTGCACAATGAGCGCGAGTCGCAATCACTTCATCACGTTGCAGGGAACGCCACGCCGTACTTCTACCACTCATTTTACTCCAGATTAATTAGCCTGGTAACCTTCCTCGGCTCGCAAACGGAAACATAAAACAATCCGCTGCACCCCAACTATGCCCACCGTTTGCAGGTTGTTTACTCGTTGCTTATGCCGTTGTGCAAATCGAAATAATTTATTTCAAGCATTCGGATAACGTTAAGATCTTGCTGGGTTTTGCCAAGACGCAGCATCAAAGCTTCTGAGTTTAAACTGCCCGTGCACTTTTATAGCAATAAAGATTAATTCAAAAATAGTCAGCTCTCTATTGCAGCTCCATTAAAGCTTTCCATTAAAACTTTCCACGTTTTAGTCATTGGACAGAGTAACAACAAGTAATTAACTTTTCCCGTCAGCTGCGACACGTGCGACGCAGTGATACGACGTATTTGACAATTTTCAGATGAAACAGTATCACGGAGAGGGTATTACTGAAGTCTCCATACGACTAGAATGCCGGATAAATAAATCCTGTCATGATTTTTTCCGATTAAACCGTAGTCATATAAAGGCATTGTTAAAGTAAAATTTAGCGAAACGGACTGTTTTGTGGCAGTTGGTAGCGGCCTCGACGGCAACCGGATGTTTGTCCCGTGGCTTACTGCATCGCCATCGATTGAACGGTGACCGTTAATCATTCATTAACGAGCACGAAGCCGTTAGCAAATATGGAGACGGTAGGTACTAGATAATAAATCATCCTTGAATTTATTTATAGATCATAAAATGAGCTTCAATATTCAAGCAGTACCTAACTCGAGTGTGCCTAGTCTGTGCTCTAAGTCAAACATCGACAGTGCAATGGCCTAATCCCTCCACGACTACATTTTTTTATGGATCGGAAAATTACTCCCTCAGTGTGTACACAAAATATTCCGTCCGGAGAGTTTTGTATCCACCCGGCACAAGTAGATACGTAATGAAAATGGATGAGTACTCGGATTTCTCTATTGGAAGCACATAATTGTAATTTGTCGCCCCGACCTGCCGCTGGGAATAACCGCATGAATTATTTAAAGTGCTTGTTGCCAACAGAGCTCGGGAGTTTAAAACCCTGACACTCAGCGATAGTACAACGTGAAATGACATCGCTTGTTTTGACTAAAGGAATGAATTTATTTACCATTTCCGCCGTTTAATTAACCCATCAAGCGCCTGTAGGAGTCACTGACATTAAGGAAAGTGTCATTACTCCGAATCGTTAGGAGGTTCCTTGAGAAGGTGTAAGGTGTTCACACTATGGGGAAGACAGTGAGAGACAAGGGAAGATTTCGTGTACCACCGCTTGGGGCAATAGCCCTATCGGGTTACCGATCTTAACGCATATAGGTGCACCTCTCTCATTAAAACACGCGACATTTTGTTGGTTTACGCGGTTACATGCATGTTCTCTTTTATAATTGTATTAAAATCTGCATCCAAATGTTTCTTAAGGGTTCATTTTTTAATTATAAAGCTGAGAATGATGATGATAACATGGATAGTACCAATTAGATTTAGGTATGCCTTACTATGCCAGCTAGTCGCAGATTAATCAAAGGCAGGATATTCAGAAATAACTAAATCCACGACAGCGGACTATTAAGAGCGTGCACACAAAATTCGGTGATTTTGATGTTTTTCCAATGCTTTAGAAAGCTATAAATCCTTAAGTTTTTAAAGAAAAACTACTGTAACATATAAATAAACTCTTTTTCTAGGGATTAACGGAAAAAAATATTTTATTAGCAACACAGATTTCTTTTACTTAGCCAATTTGTTGAAGGGTTTTCACAAAAATACGCGTCAGAGCTGTCTTTCACTTGAAAATTTGCCATTAAAATTTACCATAAACGATATAAACTTGTTATTATCTGATAGACAATATAGTCTACTGGGGATTAACGGATTAACATGAATCAAATTATTGGTTTTTATTATTCAAATATCATTTTACATAATTTGAAAGTTGAACCATTACTTTATTTTTTTTCTCATTGATTTTAATGTAATTACAAATGAAACAATTTTATTGTAAATTTACAGAATATGTTTAGTCTAACCATATTTTTTTCATGGCTAAATATGAGTTAATTTACATTTCACGATTTTTTAAACATTGGTCCAAAACCACTAAGGTCAGGTGGGGGAAGAGAAACGCAGGGATAAGAGGGCTCTACAGACCATAATCACTCATAACTCGACGAGTTATGGTCTGTGGTGCCTCTTACCCCTGCCCTGCCCCTGAATTTCTCTTCCCCCACCTGATCTTATATTACGTTCGTAAAAAATGTGTGCGCCCTCTTAACGCCGCGGGCACGTTACGCATCGCCTACGACTTTATGCTCATGTGATAAATTCCTGACAAATTCCTCACAATTTTGAGTAATCACGTACTCGAACAACTAAGTATTGTTGAATTAGCAAGTGTCCCATTGATGCAATTTTTCTTAGACGAACGCTCTTCAAATTTTATGGACCTGAATAAAACAATCAATTGAATATGAAAGCTTTCATTACTGTCCTTTGATCAAGTCATACACATGTTATATTACCCAAGTGAGTTGGAATGAATAATTACAAAAAAAAGAGCAGTTTCAGTGTCTACTTACCGCTGTAAAGAGTACAGATTTAGCTCATCTTTGCCAACTGTAAACAATTTAAAAGCTGACGCTAAACGCAAACGTTAGGCTAGCTTTATTATTAGTACTAGCTTTCCGCCCGCGGCTTCGCCCGCGTGGAACTCGGTTATATGGCGGTATAAGCACAACTATAGGAAAACTTCTCGTTTCAAACGACACACAGCGCCATCGATCTATCATCTATCGATCGATATCGATCTATCATCGATTGATATCGATCTATCAAGCAAACTATATTTTTGTTTTCCCTCGGGAACATCATTTTTTTCCGGGATAAAAAGTACCCCATTATTTAATCCGGACTTCTATCTTTATGTCTGCAAAATTTCAAAGAAATCGGTTCAGTAGTTACGGCGTGAAAGCGGAACAAACAAACAAACAAACAAACTCACTTTCTGACTTATAATATTAGTAAGGAGTAAGGATACTTGCAGTTTTTTTTATACCACAAGGAATGCAACTTAGCAAATGGTAAGGTGTTAAACAATTGCTACAGTCTGTAGACATCTTCGACACTAGATGGATTACAGATTGCAGATGCACTGTCAATCTCGAGGCACAAGGTGAAATCTTTGGTGACCGGTACGTTTTACCCTCTGTTCTACGCCGTAACACAGTGGCTTTGCGGCAGTATTTGCAAGAGTTTTTATCATCCGCGACACAGCTAAAATGTGAAGGTAGGTCTAACGATAAAGCATATAATACTATTATGATATGAGATTTTGTATTATGAGAAATGCAGTCTTTTACTATAGCCCGAATTACCTAGCAAATGGTACAGTTTTGTGAAAGTAGCTTTCACGCGTATATAAAACTTTACTTTACTAAAGGCTACAGGTGTGTGTATTTAAATTGTAAATAACCTGGTACTACGATTTAAAATTAAATTAAAATATTTCTTCGACTTAAATCATCGTCACTGTTGTATCTCTTTCGTATGTTTTAAACCTAAACGTTGAAAATTATGATTTTGTCTATGCAGCGTTTTCTGTGGCTGGACCACTTAATAATACAAACGTGAATGTATGTAATTCAATTTAAAAGGCTTTAAAGTTACTACTGCGGAACTCAACAAAAGTGAAACAACGGGTTAGATCAATTTTAAAAGTTCGTTCGTTTATGAATGGCACGTGTTACAGTCGAGGGGTGCATGCGCGCGTTACGCAGCCGCCGCGGCGTTTGCTCCCAGAATAAGGACTGCGAATTAGTTCGATACATGTCAGGCTAAACCTTATGGATACAATACCAATTTCAGTTCTAATTTTTAAAACCCTGATTTCTACCGAATCTTGTCAAATACGAAAAAAATATTTTAAATTTGAAAAAGGATTACAAATATGATTTAATTTACTACATACATCGACTACACAGAAAAATAAGTAACTAATTTACTAATATTTGCATCATCTTCACCTTTCCGTAGCTCTTTATCTAGTCAGATTGTAAATTTAATAAAAAAACTACTCGCTAATTATAACTTTAAAAGCAGCATTACTTCATCACGGCGTGTCCTGACCTCGAACCCGGACTCTTCAGATTTCGCGCATCTATCGACGGATCGCCGAAAGATCGAATCAAAAACATCAATGGAAAATAACTACTGACGTTTGTTTATGCAAAACATTGATGGGCTGATGTAAAAAGCAGGAAAGTACACAAAGTGCAGATGTATTGTGCTTTTAGTCGCCAAGATCAATAGAACATAAAGTTCCAAATAGGAAAATAATCAAATTCACACTTTAAACACTTTAAGCGTTTCTGCTTCTGTTTAATAGCCAGTTTCGAACTAGATTTATGAAAATTACTGAAACTAAATCGTAACGACGCCACGATCTAAGATTTTTACATACCTGATGGCTTCTTATTTAGAGGTTAACAATTTGTTATTTGCACTTAGGCTTAAAAATTGTTAGCTTACCTTCGTTAAAATATAATAATTCAGTCTATAGTGTTATTTAACTACCATTAATTTTAAAGAATTATCTGGCGTTTGATTGCAAACATTGTATACAACGAATGAAAGCTCACCTGACAGCGTGAACAATGGCAGACTAGGCCTGGGCAGCCACAGGTCGGTCCGACCGGCGAGTCCACAGATCAGCGTACGGTTCACCCGGTCCACACAACACAAAGATATAATTCCGATCTACACGATCGTCCTCAGTCTTTGAAACACTAGATTATCAAAATGTAAGAGAAATACTAGCGAGAGCTTAGAAGCCGTAAGCACCGACGCAGCGCGCGAGTGAGCAACCGCGAGCGACTGGCCGCCGCGCAGCCGTCCCGGCTATATATACGGCGATGTGGCTAGCACCGCCGCCCGCCCTCCGCTCGCTTTTTGTGCATACAAAAATATCAAAGGAATCTGGAGCCTAATTTTCGCTGTCACTGCCTTAATACCGACACAATGAGAGCGTTGATCCCTGGGACGCCTGCATCCAGCGACAGTCGACTAAATTCCTTGAGGCTGACTGATGACCGGCTGCGGGCTGAACGCGAAGACTCGCGAGTGGACAGCCGCGACCTTGATTCAAAACGCATTCGATGTAGAAAACATATGAACAACATTTTTGATACCGTGTAAATCATCATGTTAGTTTAGGTTCAGCTGGAAAGAGGAATGAGGAGCAATTACAATAAATCGGACTAAAAAGAAACCAGTTCAAGGATTCTACACAGTTGCAATCAACATGAGATTTCCCTCGATATTTATTGTTATTGGCCGATATATGCGTTTCGATATCACTGGCAAAAGTCACTTATGCTTTTGGTGAGAGGATGAGGATAAATTGCATGTGTTTCATTTACGCTCCATTCAGAATTATTGTAGGGCTATAGTACAAAATAAGCCAGACCAGAAGCCACGCAATGCGAGCCCTGCTGGTGGATTATCAATGTCCCCAGCAGCATCTAGTGCCAGTAGGTAACTACAGGTGAGTTTTCTTTATAAATAGCTATCGTCCAGACAATGCCGCTACAACAACAGATCATTATTCAAGTTTTATTGATAATAAAGCAAAATTATTGTACCTATACTATTCACGACGACAGACAACCTAGTTATTGAGGCCAAGAACGATGCGACTTCTTTTAATACCACCTTTGTATCGATTGATGGCGCTCCGGCCTATTATTTCCACCGGTTTATTTATGACGGATGGAATGTCAATGACATTTTCATTTTAAAGGTAGTAAAACTATAGTAAACCTTCACAACCACTTAAGAGCGTGCACACAAAATTCGGTGATTTTGATGTTTTTCCAATGCTTTAGAAAGCTATAAATCCTTAAGTTTTTAAAGAAAAACTACTGTAACATATAAATAAACTCTTTTTCTAGGGATTAACGGAAAAAAATATTTTATTAGCAACACAGATTTCTTTTACTTAGCCAATTTGTTGAAGGGTTTTCACAAAAATACGCCAAAACCACTAAGATCAGGTGGGGGAAGAGAAACGCAGGGATAAGAGGGCTCTACAGACCATAATCACTCATAACTCGACGAGTTATGGTCTGTGGTGCCTCTTACCCCTGCCCTGCCCCTGAATTTCTCTTCCCCCACCTGATCTTATATTACGTTCGTAAAAAATGTGTGCGCCCTCTTAACGGCAGCGAATAATTTAACGGGCGTAAGGCTGACCAATCTTTTGTCAAGTCTGAACGGGGGCACTAGTTTCACATGTCTCAATATTGCAACTTTCTATAAAGTCACATTCTAAACATAGTCTTGCAGGTTTGTTCACGGGCAGTTTATGAGTTCTGCACGCAATTTATGATTTATTTATTTAATTTCGAGTATTTTATGGTAAGGTTTAGCAAATAAACAAATTTTTACTGGAGATTTATTGATAGACAAGATAGCGATAGAAAAGCTGTTTTCCCTGTAAAAAAATGTTACCTATGAAATTACGCAACATGACCGCATATCGAAGTTAGTGATCGGGCTTTATAACAAAATTACCTACGCAAGGTATCAAAATGCTTTCCCCATTTTTTTATTGTTTTGTGAAATATTTTTTCCTGTCAAAATTTTATAATTACATGAGTAGGTGAATGGAAAGGATTCCGTAGGTTTTGGTTTACCTCAAATTGGCAGACAGGGGCGTACATAATAAAGCTTCAATGCATAATTTACACGTGAAGTTATTTCCGAGTAAGAAGAATTAAAAAGATATTTCCTCGTGTAAATTGTAATTTTACAACTACGACTACTACGACGAATTTCACTACAATCATACTAGGTTTTTGCTATGAGGCACGGAATGAAAAAAAAACAACTAAGACTTTTAAGTTCGGTAATTAATAAAGAAACAGATTTTTGCAATCGCGTAGGCTATGTCAACATAACCCGTGACTACCGTTGCAAAACCATAGGAACTTTTTAGGGTGCAAAAACTTGCGTTTTCCGCAATCTGATCACGTTGCGTGTTACACCTTACGCTTTTGGCCATTTTATTCGAGCGTTTAAACCGTCTCATTTACCTGGACACTTTTCTGTAAAAATGGAAGAATATTCTGCTACCGCCTTTTACTCATCTATTAGAGAAACAGGAACTCTTAATAAATAATCGAAAACGATATCAAAATCTGCAGCAGATTCGTATATAATCTAGCCAGAGGAATGAAACGGTTTAATCGCCCTTTTTCGTATAGTACGTTTAAAAGTTGCTGAATTTAGCACTTAACACTTACTTAACTTAACACTTGTATACATCAAGGTATAGTTATTTTTTTCATGATATAAGGTGTTATTGCTGTATGTTGCCGTGTTTAGAAAACACGTCTACGTTTCTTTCGTGAATGTCGTAAGAGGTGACTAAAGAAATAGGTTGAGGTATATTTTAGCCGGCAGGCTAGCAACCTGTCACCTAGTACCTCTTAACTTACAGCCAAAAAATGTGCTAGAAGTGGCCAAACAAAGTGATAAAGTTACGTATTTGTCTTTGTTGCGATAGTGTGCTCTGCCATTACATTGACCATTCACCATTTCATGCTACATTAACCATTTCTAGCATATTTTTTTACTTTTTTTTTAATTATGAGGATTAATACAATACTTAAGTTTAAGTATACTTACCATATCACCTCTTACGACATCCATGAAGAAATGGTGAGGTGTCGTTCTAACAAAACACGGGCCATTCATTGCTTGCTCATACATATTGTTTCTGAATTCGGCGAAGTCATTAAATGTGTCGATGATCTCTCTGTAATTTTAAATTTTCTCGTGTAGTAAACATTCGCTTCATTCATTAGCACTTAGTCTCAGTAATGAGTCAATGCAACGCAATGCTCGGCGTCGTGAGCTCAAGGTTTCCAGGAACAAACGGAAGGCGGCAGCGAACTGCGAAGGTATGCCAAGGGAAATTCACTTGAAAGTGGCGCTACTGTCTTTGCTTCAGAGTAGAACTTACGTATAAAGTTTTTAGTTCAAATTTTCACCGTCTATTATCTATTTTCTTGCATACTGAAACTCGAGTGTTTACGTTGAACACATGCTTTGAATGCGAATTATCGAGAACAATATTTAACGATAACTGAAAACGCGTTCGACATAAAAACGGTTATTGAAATTGTTTAATTTATGGTAAACATTCGTCGGAATTAATCACCAGTGTAAGTATTGGTAGTTTTTTTCTCACTAATGGAATGATAAAAGTATGATGGGTTATGGTGAAATTGTTTGTTCCGAGAAAGTTTCACAGGCAAAGCGTATTCACTTGGAATCGTCGTTTCTTAGACTTCTAAAAATCAGAATAAAACTGACTTTAAAACAGAGAAAGCTCTCACACACAATAAATAAACGAACAGCTCAATATTTCGACCGTGGGATGTTGTATTGAAAATTTGTTGACTAGGTATATATATTTTTTTAATTGCACTATACATGTAGAGGTATATTTTCACAGTAGCGTTTGCTCATTTCTTTCGTGGATGTCATAAGAGATTACTAAAGAAATAATTTAAGGCATATTCTAGGCAATAGGTTAGCAATCTATCACTATTGTTTCTCTTAACATAAAAATACCCCAGAAGTGGCAACGAAACGTGCAATAATCATGTTGTTATCCATGTGTCGTTTTTTGCACTCCACTTACCGCATTGGAGAATGCAACCGCGATTTATGTAAGTCATGTTTATAGCATTTATTTACAAAACTTTGTCAGATATCAACAAATATTAGTAACACAGCTCATATTGCACCGTCGTTGTGCGCTGCGGCGTAGGCGCGCCCACGCTGATCGCATACAAGCGTTAAACTTTCATGCTCTGTCAGGATAACGAAAACCTAGGGCGCCTTTGGGAGCTGCTTTGAAAATTAAATGGAATTACTCTGCCAGTAAAATGGCAAAGCTTTTTGAAGAATGGAATATTTAACATTGTTTAAAAAGCAGTAGTTTCGTTGCAATGCAATTGCATGCGCAAACAAGTTTAAAATAAACTTTTCACTAAGATCTCAATGTAATGTACAATGACACCTGTGTTCGCAAATGGGGTAGACAGAATACACAAAATGCTTCATGGACAAAATTCGGTAGCCTCTTCAAGTATATTTTTATGTTTTAAGCTAAGAGGTATAGTAGTGACAAGTTGCTAGCCTGTCGCCTAAAGCATACCCAAACATTATGTCCTTAGTCGCCTTTCTCGCCATCCACGGAAGACATAGCGACACTGCACACTAAGATAGACAGTAATTTTTTTTTGTGTAAAAGTCAGTGATTATCGACAGTTAGTTACGAAACACATAACTTATCGACTTTAAATGTTAAATACTATTTATAAACAGTGGGCCTCAAATAACAGTCACGTAGTTTGACAGTAAACAAAGCGCCCGGCACACAGCTCGGGGCGGCCTCCCACGGCCCAACTGCGTAGCGCCGAGCCTTCGTAGCGGCCCGCGTAGCCCGTAGCACGCGCGTAGCCCGTAGGCGGTCTACAATAACTTTCGTGACCTTCCACAAAAGCCGTACGCAAAGCAAATATAATCGTATATTTATGCAAATTGCGAACTCTGATGAAACATTATACACAGGAGATAGAACCGTTGAATTAAAATGGGTGTCATCGACTCAGTAATTAATGTCGTGGGATTAAATAAATAAGTATAGTTACCCTGACCTTTGCAACAACGTGCTCTGCTTATTATTAAGTTTTTAGACAAAATTATTGAGTTTCGGATTTTGTTTCACAAATTTCACTCTCTTCTTCAACTCCTTCAAAGTGAAATTCAATTCTTGATTAGTTTACTTGAAGTTTTCGCATATTGCTATTAAACAAAACATGTCTTAAACGCGTACTAATCTTACTTTTTTACAGACAGCTGACTATTGTCTGAAACCATATACATTATAGTTAATGCAAAGGCTGTCAAATGTAGTGAGAATACTTGAGTAGATACTGACATTAACGATCAAATGCAGGTAGTTCGATAAATACCCACGAAGAGTGGTGAACACAGGTGGTTAAAACTTCATCGCTTCAGTCTTTTCAAATGAAAGATACGACGCGTCAGAAACGTCGATGTAGTCACCTTAGTACAAGCTTAAACCCGTTTAGTTTAATAACATTGCGTGAAAATCGTGAACGTAAACATAGTGCTGTTCAAAGTACAGTGAAACGTCTTCTCATTTTTTCTGAAACTTTACTGCTCTGATAAGCGCAACTAGTCCCTTGCGTAAACGCTTACCAGATGTTCCAATCGCTCACGCAATCTGCGGCGGCACGTAATACCAGCGTTCCAGTTCCCGTGACGGACGGCCGGCAGATTGCCGTGCCGTCTCCCGGGACATTACCGTATCCCGGATATCTACATCCAGTTATTTACGGCCCGGAACTAGACCACGGCGAAGTGCCCACGTAATGGAGATATGACCGTGTTTCCGCCGAATCATTTTGTCACAAATAGTGCGGTAAGAGGCACTTAACTTGATTAGTTTTATGGCTAATTTTGAGCCAATAAACGTCCGGCGATTGGGTCCAGGCGTCGGCAAAGTGATTAAAACTAACCTACGGGAACAGAGTACTGTGGGTCAGCGGGTTACACAACACTTCTTAATGTTTCCGCGTAGCTAATCCAATTTGTGTTTATGGCGAATGTCGAAGCTCACTGTAAATCAAAATCATTGTAGTTAATGTTGATTACGAGGGCAGTTCGGTTTTGAGTCTGGAGACTAACGATTAGAAAGGGGTGATTTTTATAGGCTACTGCTACCTAATACTAATTTCAACTTTTACGATTTTGTATTGTAATTAAAAACCGTGATTAGGTTAACATACATACATCACGCCTGCACATGAACTGCTACATAGATAAAAATGCTACATAGACAAAATTCGTAGCCACTTCTAGAATATTTTTTTGTTTTACATTGACAGGTATAATAGTGACAGGTTTCTAGCCTCTTGCCTAAAATATACATACTTACATACATACATATGCACACGCCTGTATTCCCAAGAGGGGTAGGCAGAGCACATGAATTCTAAAATTCAGTGCCACGTTTAGCAATTTCAGGGTAAACAGCTGGTTAAACGTGAAATTGCAGTGAAACGCCCACAATACACTAACCCTTTCCCAGAGTCGACTCTTACGACACCCACGGGAAGAAAGGGGGAGGTGCTATTCTAACCCGGCACCACACGGGCCTAAAATATACCTTAACTTATTTCTTGGCCTCTTACGACATCCAGAGAAGAAGTAGAGAGGTGTTATTCTGAACTCGACATCACACGGCAAAAGGTAAGCGGTGCGAATAACTCGGTAACTATATGGTTATTACTATCCAAGGTCGAGCAGAGACCATCGGTATCTGCAAACTAGTTAAGTTGTTACTAAAACGGCTGAAAGTCACTCAGGCGGTTAATTGATGCAAACCTAATTGCGTCGCATCGCAACTTGTATTCGGGCCGCACTCGCGCTGCCCTTGACTATTCCCAGTCACACCACAAAGATGTCTGTAGACTGTTTTATAAACAAATGCGACTGTTAATTTAGTTTAATACCTAAAACTATGGCTTAATTTAGTTTAATACCTAAACAGCGGGATTAACTAAGACTGTTTTATGGGTGGAGCATTAATACTGATAATGATAATGATGTAGCAATAGATTTCTTTTTAATTTAGTAAATGTAATTTAAGAGGGAAATAATTCCTTTAATTTTAAAAACGCAAACGCCTTGAAGGTTTAAAATCTTGAAACTTTGAGTGTATTTACTTAATTAACGTATTTATTAAGCCGGTGCAGTGTCATAGATAACAATACATAACACTGCATTTCTTCCATGGATGCCGTAAGAGGCGACAGGAAATAGGTTAAGGTATCCTTTAGACGCGGGGCTTAACCTGTCACTTTTATACTTCTTTCATCAATGTTTCAACTTAAAATTGTACTTTTAGCCACTTTGACTACGATACGTGAAACAATCGTGGTTTTGACTTTATAACGTTTGAAAGAGTGCTCTGCCTACCTTATTTCGAAATACGGCGTGACGTATCCGTATGCACGTGTGCACGTTTAAACCAGAGGTTCTTAAACTTTCTTACACATAGACCCCTTTCAAAGTTTTTTTCGGGTTCGGTGGACCCCTACTGCTTACATTTGTACAAAATTCCTACATGCATTTTTAGCAACGCCAGAACAGACGCCCGACGACTCTCCCATGGACCCTTGGGGGTCGACCTGGACCACTTTAAGAATCACTGATTTAAACTGTTCGTGTTATACAATCACGCCTGTATTCCCAAACGGGGTAGGCAGAGCACACGACAACGAGACAAGCTATGCCCCTTTCACGTTCCGTGGCCACTTTCAGCATATCTAGGTTTAATAAACAGATGAAGGAGGTATAATAGTGACAGGTTGCTATCCTGTCGCCTAAAACATACCTAAACCTAATGTTCGTGTTAATTGTACGTTATATTCCACTGATTCATTCGGAATCGTTGTACCAGAATTTTTGCAATTCCACCGCTCCCCAGCCTACACGTTAGTAATTTGTCACCATCAATTACTTCCATACCTAACAGACGCGCCACTCGAAACCCCTGAAGTGCACAGTCCACAATATACAATGTCGGTCATTAGAATGCGCGTGAAGCCGCCATGGGAGCGATGCACCATGACTTGCATCATACATACACAAACAAACATACATGCAATCACCCCTATATTCCCAAATGTTGAAGACAGAGCATAGTAGGTGTTCCACAGACAAAATCATGACTATTTCACGTTTCGCAGCTATTTATAGCCTATTTTTTTAGTTTAAAAACAGTTGGAAGACGTAGGGATAATAGTGACTGGTTGCTAGCCTGTCGCCTAAAGCATACCTAGGTAAACCTGTCATGTCAATGCGCGCACGGTGCGTTTTTAAATTTAGTTTTTTTATGTACAATTCAAATTCAAATTCAAATAACTTTATTTCGCCTGAAATATGGTACATAAGATGGTTTGTCAAAACATATTAGTTAGCTCACATATTTCGCCAGAATCTGGCATGCAAAATTTTACAATTATAACTTATATTTCTATGATCCATAAATAAATAAATTTACAACCAATGTCAATGAAATAATTATAAATTTTAACAATAATAAAATAATCCACCAATAGAATATAATGTAATGTCGATTTTAACAGTAATCTAGCTATGCACCACTTATTCTTTGTCGAGAAAGGAAAAATATTCCGCTACAGAGTAAAAAGCATTTTCGATAAGCCATCTCTTAAGTTTATGTTTAATTTTTTTTAAAGGCAACTGTTTAATGTCATCACTTAATTTATTATAAATATTAATTGACATACAAAATGTGTTTTTTCCAAATAAAGCTGTTTTTAATTGTGTTTATTTACTTACATTTTTACAATATTTCGTATAACGCCACTATGTCGTTCACTATAAATAGTTAAGTTACATGGCGGGTCAGGAATTAATTGGTTTGACAGTACCTACTTACACAAAAATAAACTTCACGTTTACGCCTATATTTCCAAATACAGTAGACAGAGGTCATACTTAAAACGTCAGACAGGGTAAAAAGTGCGAATTATGTATTTTTATTTTAGCATTGCCTGAGCAAGCGGCGGCGCCGCCACCAAGTGGGGCTTGGTAGCGCGGAGGGCACTCGATAAGTTATTTTTAGTAAGCACTTATCGAATGATTGTTGCCTAACCGAGTAGACCTGCTCCGACTTCGACTCATTCTTTATGCGATTTTTTATTCTTTCTGTTTTACTCTTACATATATCTACAGCTTATATAGATCAACAGAGGAAAGAAGGTTGGATTCAACAGAGGATTGGATGCATAGTTGTCAACTGCATAATAACTGAAGCTTGACAAATTTTCATACGGAATATGTCTGGTCTTAACACTCGTGTCTGTGGTCGGTGTGAACAAGCCTTTGGTGACGGATGTTGTTATTGTTGTAGTGTAAATGTGGGTAGTTGTGAACCGCTATCAGTTGTGTCAAGCAGTCACGCAGAAAGACCGGCAGCGCGCAGGGCGTGTCTATCCGTCGCCGTTGTGCGTAGCTCCAGATGATGAGTCACGATTCGGTCCGAAACATGTCGAGCTAATCTCGATATAAAAACGTGAGTGGACCCGTTTTATTTCATTACGAGTGAGTCTCACGGTACATTTTTTGTTTAAAATCTGACAATTAAACTTAATTACATAACTGGGCCTTAGACTACAAAGACATCTTAGTTACAAGAAATCGAGTAAGGTTTCTTTTCAATTAAAACGTCGTGCGATTCAATCTGCGCTAAGGTTGCGTAACTCTTAATTGAAATCTAAGTAAATTATGAAACACAACGTAATAACGAGACTCGCAGTAAAGAACGCGAATACTTACAAAAGCACCGAAGTTCCCCGAAGCGCGGTGCGGCGACGGCGGCGCGCCGGGCTTCTTATCCGGTTCAGCCAACTTCCACGAACAAACATGAAACCTTCTTTCACAAAGCTTAGACTGGCTGAGCTTAACCCAATAACAATGAACATTACGAAGATTTAAAACGACTGCCGCCGACACGATTTATATCTTTCCGTAAACGTCTTTATAATTGGAAACAACTCATTTACTTATTTGTTATCACTTGCAGAACGCCCAACTCAAATCACCGTAATTGGTGTTTATGACCTATTTAATATTATATTTTGCGTAAACACGAAGAGTTTTGTTTATGCACAACGCCTTTGTTCCAGTCACAGTATGGAGGAAGTTATTTTAAAGTAAATTCGCCCTCAGGATTTCAACGCGAGTTCAATTATTATTTTTAGTCATCGACGGAGCCACGGACGAGATGAGTTATGTGTAATGTAGGGAATTCCAGAATACCGACGAAATAATGAACGAGACGCCATTGCGATTAATGACTCCAACTTCGCCGGCGGCACTCATTAGACACTGACTTTCTGAGCATTGTTGACGGGAGCCATTTGCACTAGTAAGTACGTAGGTACATAAAACAACCACCCACTCCTAGTCCAAAAGCTGCCCTGAATGGTCAAAAAGACGTAACATTCTAATTTATCACTTGTAACAAAGGATAAGAATGCCACGTAAACAGTAGTAAATATGTCGGAAATGCAATATATTTTAAGCATCATGCTCTCGTGCTTATAATACCGACATCTCCTCAAAATTATTTTGACAAACTGCTTTTCAACTCCTCATCCGGAACATTAAGGATCATGTTGAACATGACACAAAGTGGGCCTCTGCTCACTGACTCATTTTTTCAGATGCAAAGCAGGACTTGCGAATTTTGTTTTTAGACAGTGGGCAAATGCTTTTGCACATTGGCTTTCTATATCCAAACTTCAGTTCAGTATTATGTTTAAAATAAGTATAATTAAAATGAAATTCCACTATTTAAAATACTATACCTATTCAGTACAACAATTAAAAATACTGTGAACTCTAAGTAATATTTCTATTCTTTATTTACCCACAACTTACCGTTTGAGTATGTGTTATTTGTTTTAAGTACCTACATTCACGTGTATACATATCTAAACAAAGTTTCAAAAATAATTCCTACAAGCTTTTACAATGCGAGACATATTTCTGTAAAGTTCATATCGATATTTATTTTTGCACTTTGACCGTACCTTCATACCGTGCGAAATTCGCTTGGACAGGTACGTTGGAAAGCGACGCCATCCAAAATCTAAATTCCGAATTCAGAACAAAACACTTTTTTCTTTCGGTTACGCAGATATACCTACCTACATCACACCTATTGCTTTTAAATAGAAAATCGAAATTAAAATTACTACTCATCTTCTAAACCGTGACACAATTTAATCGTAATGTTGTTTCTGAACGAATTGGCTAAAGGAAATACCAATGTTCTTTCTCATGTAATAAAAGTACGTAAGTGTTACGCAAAAATAAAAACACATTTTAACCCTACTCCCGATTCCGAGTCAAAAATGCAACGTTAATAACAGCAGTGTTACCAAAACGAAGTGTCCGCATCCGCTAATATTAGCTGAGTTACGTATCGTAAACTTCGTAAAAATAAGCGGGTTTGTTATTTGTCGCCCACGATATTCAGCTGACTTATGAATCACTGACTGTCACCAAGAAAAATCACTTTACAGGTAGGTGTGTGACATTTGTAAGACGATTCATTACAGAAACATCATTAATGTCGGCATTGTAAGGAACAAACAAATGAACGATTAACGCTTACAGAGCTAGATTGATTTGACTGGCGATGCCGTAAACGACATGCCTGAAGTACGATTCACACCTGAAGGGAAACGCGGGGGCGCGATCTCACGACACCACATGACCGTGTGTAAAGTCTATTTCAAATCATGGTTTACATTGCACTTCAGAATAGGTTGGTAAACAAAACTTGGCATAAATTAAGTACCTGTAGGTGTTCCAGGACATAATTTCATGCAAAAGTCCTCTAATAGCAGCATCCAAAAGAGTGTAATGTAACTTAGTCAGAAGAAAGAAAAATACGTAGTCAATATTTTCTTTCAGGCAATATAAGCACATTTACTCCACTCCATAATCTTAAAGCAGTATTTGCATTGATTACAGATGCCGTTGGGCGGCGTCGCGACGGCGGGCTGTAGTCGATGTCGAATTCCGGCCTGACAGCTTAATCGCGGCAGTCTAATTTGCGACTCGCGCTGGGCATCCGCGGCATGTCAAGAGCGGGTCGACGACCCCAGGTGAGAGATACCCCAGTCACTGTCACCGATCTCTGTCCTCATTTCTCTCAAGCAAAGTCTGAGGCTAGGGCGACGGTCCGTTGAGTACACCTTTGAACCCACAATATTGCACTCTTGTGCCGAAGGAATAGGTAAATCGTTTATATTTAAACTTCGAAATCCCCTTCAGGATCGGTTCATGATATTCTTAGGTTAAGGGTTTTTCTCAGAGCTTTAGCGCTTCTTAGGGTACGCCTACCTATTTTACTATTGAATAAATACTAGTCGAGTTTCAGTCTATTCAAATGTATCGCAAAATGTGTTTTGAACACGGTGGTTATGAATACGTAGCGAATAAGGCATTCATTATTAAGCTGGCCAGATTAGATCCAACGACCTCAATATCGGAAATCCTGGAAGTAATTATCGGATTTAACTATTAGGGGCGCTTAAGTTTCGGTTGTACGTTTCCAATAAGCGAAGAACTTAGGAAGCGCAGACTTAGTTCTAATACTAGCTTGATTAAGCTGACATCTTAATGATAAATGATGATTGGAGACAGGCTAATATGGCCCTTTGACGTCAGATGTAACGTGGAAAAGCCAATCATTGAAAAATAAAACTAAACTTAATTTTTAATATTTTTATGTGTTTAATTTTATTGTTTGCTATTAACATTGATGTTCTCGAAATAAAGCAAAAAGTATAATAAAGTGAGATGTGGCTGATCACTAATTATAATCTAGATAATGTAACCTTTTAACTATTTATACTTGTTTTATCTGACTTAAACCTAATAATTAAATTTAAAAAGGCTACAAAATGTCTAGGTAGCGTTTCGTGAGCTCTACCTGCCCCATTTGTGAATGCAGGCGTGATGTATGTACACGGGCGTAGCCATGATTTAGTTTGGGG